>JAHZNJ010001250.1:0-17752 GCA_027744475.1 Lepidocyrtus cf. sotoi NNG-2020 | reverse complement strand
AAGAGAAATTGTTTAGATAACCTTATTGAGTGCAATTTTGAAAGCCGGCAATATCAAACTGTGTCCTGGTAGAGTTCCTAGAAACTTGTCTGTCTTCAATGTTTTTAAAGAGAGCATTCGCGTTTGATTTGCTTAAATCAAATTAAATTAAAGGTGTACGTAACTGAAATGATCGGAAACGAGTTCGTTAGAATAAATTCTAAAAGGTACATTACAGCGTGTGCTTTTTGTATGTATCTGCAGAAAAGAAACCAGAATTATACGAAATTGAAAATCAACGACATATCAATAGCATAGTCCAGATCAAAGGCATTTTACTTTTGCGTTTGAGTGTAAGATAAAAACGTTTTAAGCTTTCGCCTGATCTAGATGAAAAGAAAGCAGTATCTGTACGAACCAACATAAAAGGTATTGCATACTTACACAAATGCAACAGACAAGTATTCTGTAAATAAAAATCAGCGCTTGCATCAAAAGTAAAATAAAAATCTCTTTGTGGGTTTTTGCTAATCCTAAGTAGCAGTATTAGCATCATAAAATATTTCTTAACGAAAGAAAGGTTCTTTAACGTCTGCTCCACTCTACCACTCCACCTTTCAGGATCTCATGCAAAAATTATCAAAAAAAATGGCGAAACCGGAGCACGTAAAAAACCACGGAGGACAGAGCAGTGATCAAATATGTTTGTTCTGTGGGAAGGCTGTACTAATAAAATTTGCTGCTGTTTACTACTTACTACTACTGCTGCTGACGTTATATGTTACGGACTTTTTTTCCAACTGACATATGGCAATAAATTGGGAAACCTTAAAAAAGGTACTCGGTTATTTACCAGAATTTTTTATACAAGCTGTCCGTTTTCTTTACTGAAGCAGACGTGACACTTCAGCCCAAAGGCTACTCTCTGGCTACTGCTCCAGCCAGTTTATTTCGCATTTCAATTTTATTTTTGTTTTCGTGTGGTGGTCACTTTTTGCTTTACGTGCATATTCCCTAGATGATATTGTTGACCATGAACATNTTTTTGCTTTACGTGCATATTCCCTAGATGATATTGTTGACCATGAACATTTTTAGTAATGGGGCCAACCAAGAAGAAGAAACAACTTCCCTCCGCATTATTGTACTATACACTAAACACACAAGAAGAAATATGAAGTGAGAGCTAACGCCGCGCCGAGATCATGATCATCATCTTCTATTAACAATAATAACCAAGTGAATATAAGCAAAACGTTCTTTATATTACTGTATCATCAATTGAATCTATCATAACAACAACAACGCTACGCAAGGATGGCAAGATGTTATGGTGGTTGTGGCACTTCCTTTAATTTTTTTATAATACAACTTCTCAATGTAGTAGTGGGGTAATGCGTCGCTGGTCAAGAATGGCCTTTTGAAATATATTTCCACGTCATTTTTGCTTTTATATTGGTGACGTCTGTAAAGGATCTCAAAGGATGGAACATCCTTTAAAAATAGGGCAACGCTATTATGCCACAGGAGGAAGCGTACTAACTTTACTTTTAGTGAGAGAAGAAGGGAGTACTGAACTGACTACGAGGCTGGCTGCTGCTGGTGCCTGCTTATGGATGGCTCACTTTGCTCCGTTGAATAAAGTGAAAAGTGGCGGATACCGGGAGCGGAAAGAGAGTAAGCAGTAGCTTGAGTGAACCATTTGTCATGCACTTTTGACATTTTCTCCCGTTACAGAGAAAGTAGGATGCTAGAGAAACTGCATTCATACAAGCTGGCATCTTTGATAATGAATTCTAAAGCTTATTCCATCGTCGTCGTTCTCCATCACCACCAACCAACCTTTGTGAGTTGTAAAAGTGAGTGTACAAAAAAGATGTAATGAGCAGAAAACAAACTCTATATAGCAGATTTGCATAACACCGGGTAAATATTCAGAAAAAGGGGAAGCCGTAAATATAGCAGTATCGATTTTATGGAAGCAGATTTGACACTCACGTTACTAAACATTGTTTGTGTTTGTTTCGCTGGTTATCAGATATCATATACTATGTAAATATGTAACTAAATGAAATGAAAGTAACACATATTTTCACTAGACTTTAATAATAACAAACTTTAAAAGAAGGAAATCCAAAAAGGCGAATGCCGAATATCCACAAAAGGAGCGAAACATGAATCAACCCAGCTTGATGAAAGAAATCAATCGTTCTCCGTGATATCTTGATAAACTCTTTTAGACGTTGTGCAGCGAAATGAATAGCAAAAGATTCCAACATCACTACTTTTCGTTTCGTAATGAACTCTATTCCTGTAAAAAACCGAGAGCTTGTCAAAAAGCGGCAGCAGCGCGGCAGACGTTCTCTATAAATAAATTCCCATCTCGAAGTGAAAAGTAAATCCCAAAAAATTATTGGGTCGCAGATGAAATTTGATTTATTTATTGAAAGAAAGCTTAAAAATCATTTAAATGGAATTCAATAAAAGGTTTCATTTGCAAAATTTTTCTAATAGAATATAAAAGTAATATTCCTTCATTAAAAAGTTTTTTCTTGTTTTTTGACTGTGGATTAACTCGAATAAGTTTTGCATGCAGAAACGGAGAAGCGCCATTATAATAAAACTTACAATTATTAAAAAATGAGGAGATGTAAAAGTAAAACGAAAGCATACCCATAAAATCCACTACGTATACTACTTAACAAAACTAAAACTTCATTTGAAAGAACTTGTCCATCCTAATTTTCCAATAAGCATTAAGGAAAGGATTCCATTCCAGCGTAAATGACTCCCCCTCTCACATAACTTTAACTTCTTTAGCTTTCAAATCCATCCTAGATTTCTCTCTGAAAGGAGGCATTAACTGATTCATTTGCCTTTCTGAAAGCCCGCATAGAGAAGGAGATTGTTTGCTAAGAAAACTTCTTTAAAGTTGAATCGATTTGACACAACTGAATATAGGAAGTAGTTCATTTGCCACAATAGCCTTAGTCAGAAATACTTTTGCTTGTATTGTACTATGTAGTAGTATGACTGTAGTAGTATTCCACATTCTCCGCTGAAGATAAGAAGAAAGATGAGGTACACTTTTTGAAAGAACTTTTACTTTCAGCTTCCTTCCGATCTTGCTACTTCTATTTCTTTTCTGTTCAGGAATTCACCAAACAGAATTGTCCAAAACTCTTTTCTCTCTCTGTCTAAAGGAGAAATGTGTGTGTGTGTGTGTGTGTACGTTACACTCTAACTCACTGCATATGTGGGCAGAATTGAAAAGTATAATGGTATTTTGAAAGAGGCACATAAGAGAATAACAATGAAACGAGGAAATAATGCAAGAGAAAGAGAGAGAGAAAAAAAACTTTTTTTACTGTGGATAGACCGACAAAATAAAATCACTGACATCAACAAAAAACATTCATTCAATTGGAAATGTTTCATTCAAGTGGGCTTAAAAAAGTTGGGGAGAAAGCTGCATGCCAAAATGCAATTTTAAGAAGAAGAAACACATTCAATGGATGAAGAGGCGATATATCTAATGTGTTCGATCCCATCATCTCATGACTATATTATGTATTTTCAAAAATAGGAGGAAAGTTACTTTACTTTCACTATCGGTACTACTGCACACTATTAAAAAATCACAGTGATAGTCATTCATCCCTCTCTCTCTCTCTTCTCTCTCTCTAGTTCTGGTACTCTTTGAAATAAGAATACGACGACGACGACGATGCATGGCGTTTCTTTCACCGAGAATAGGGAAGAGAATCTCTAACTTTTACTTTACTATGTGACTCTACTTATTTAGGACATCAACGAATACACTACACCACACTGAACTGCTTCAGTTATTTTGAGTATGCATACAAGAAGAAAAAGAAGAAGGAGACGGATAAAAAAGAAGTTTATTTTCTGGATAAATTTTTTATGCTTATAGAAAATTGCAAGTGGCACGACAAAAGACAAGCAGAAATGGAGCAAAAGGGATAATATTGAATGCCTATATATTGTATAATACAGATATAAACATTTACTCAATATAAAGTACTACATTATTATCTCTGCTTTCACCTTTCAATCTAAAAATCGTTGGATTGATATAACATAACCAAGTGAAGAAGAGAAGTCGTTACGTCTAACGTACATATCATGTCAAAGTAACTGTTATTGGAACGTACGTGCTATTTTTCTTTATCTTTGTAAGAAGAGTGCTGCTGCTGCTTCTACTATTACTTCCTGTCATCTTCTTTCCTTGAAGGAAGTACACACACACACATAGGTAACAAGTTACGCGTACTTGTCTAAATTTTATATGAAAGCTGTCTCAAAACTACAAAAAATTTTATGAAATGTAAAGGAAGTAAGGGGTTGGTGGTGCTAAAACGCATTGGACAACCTCTTTCAAGGGAGATGACAGTCCTTTTCATGTCACATCGGATTAGTTGTGCCTGAAAATTTAGTCATAATATTTAACATGTTCAGAATAATAATAAGTGGAAAGCAGTAAAAGCATACCGCGAGTTAAAATGTAAAGGAAAAAAAGAATACGTACACGTTACACTATTAATTATT
Organism: Lepidocyrtus cf. sotoi NNG-2020; assembly: GCA_027744475.1. Classification (NCBI taxonomy): domain Eukaryota; kingdom Metazoa; phylum Arthropoda; class Collembola; order Entomobryomorpha; family Entomobryidae; genus Lepidocyrtus; species Lepidocyrtus cf. sotoi NNG-2020. The sequence goes on along the minus strand of JAHZNJ010001250.1, from coordinate 13,204 downwards.
AACCATTAGCCAATTCTGTTTGCTATTGTCTTTGTCTGTATTAGCTTTTTTCTAATAAAAAAAATGCTGCCACATGCAAGGTCATATTCTGTTTATATCTGCATCATAGTGTACCGATTTCAGTATGTTTAATTTTTGTATGAATATCTAATTTACTATAATACATGTTCTGCTATACATTTGTCATAATGTCGGAAAGTTTGATTTCGTGAATGTGATAAGAAAATAGTGTAATGTGTGTAGCAAGTTTACTTGAATTGGACTTTTACCAAGTAGCTTTTGGCATCCTCTCACAAATGATAAAGCGCACGAAATGCATTAAGCCAAATAAAATGTAAAGACATAATATATATGTAAGTCTTTTTTTTGGAAACCAACAACCAACTACCTGACCTCGTAGGAGCAGCATTAAAGTAAAAAGAGAAAGGGTATCTCATTTGGCGATTTTTATTTTTTTATTTGAGTTTCTTTACATACTTCCATTTGAGTGAAGGCTTGTTTCCTGCCTTGTCTCCTTTCACTTGTTAACGGCTCGTCATCAACTTGACTTGGCTCGATTATTTTAGAAAAGTACTACCGATGGGAGGGAACCTTTGGAATGGGCTAGTTGGGTTGGAATTGGAATACAATAATCCCTCTTTCTCTTTCTCTACACTTCTTCACATATGATTTTAATGTTATTACTACACTTAATACGTAAAACCATGAACGACCCACGTCGATGGCATAGGGTTGGTTTGAAACGGCAAGAGAGTTTTCACATTTTCACATCAGAGTCTGACATTCTCTCTCCAGGGGAAATCCTTGACTGCGTTTGATTCTTAACAAAGCGTCGTAACAACGGTTTCCGGAATTGTCAGAAAATCAGCGGAAATGTATTTTTCTCCCTTCTCTTTCAAACTTGATCTTGACGAAGAGAAGGATTAGCACAAATGGGGTACAACCCACACACTACTACACTCAACTCACACATTCACTTATGCATTTTTTTAAAGCGCTTTACGGTAGGAATAAAATTTTAAGCAGTTTTTCTAATTCTAATCTAATCTTAAATAGTCCTATCTTTACAATAAAAGTAGTTAAATAGCAAGATATAAAAGTAATCTAAAAATCTTGGAGTTGTGTAGCCTTAGAATATTTTAGATAATAATGTTGTATGGTTCAGCTAAGCTTCACTAAAGCTATTCATAAAAAGAATAGTGGATTGTCGAGCTAGAACGGATTTTGGCTTCGAGGAATAAGAAGATAGCAATATAGCATTAGCAGCAGCAGCAGATTATTACTCCAAAATGAATAATAAGCATGAATTTATAAGAGTTCCATTTTGGAGAACAAAATAAGGATTTTGGCGAGCAGAAAATGCCATTTTGAAAAGAAAGTAACAATTATTTATAATAATAACAAGATTTTATCTTTCTCGTCTTTGTTTTAAAAGTCTGTTGGCTGTCTAGTGTCTGTGGAGTTGGAAAGTTTTCGTAAACTTTAACATACATAATTCTTATATATTCCCTGTGCTAGTGTGTTTTAGTGCTTTATCTAAGAATTACTTAATGAATTCAAATTTTTCTGCCAGACAGAAAGTCTCTCATTTCAAATATTAGGTTGGAAATGATGATTATTATGATGATTATTTTTAGAGTGCTGAAACATCCTTAATGCACAATTACATTATATGATTTTTATCGTCATCACCATCATTATCATCATACATAATAACAACTGAATAAAGTATTGCTTCCCCATTTTGTATTCCATTTCCCTCATTGTATTAAAAACTTTGTTGTTGTAATAAAATGCTTTTTGGTGAAAGACAACACTTTTTAAAAGCCCTTATGAAGTTGGTTATAGTTTAAAAAGGTTTTTGAAAAGTGACAAGAGAAATTACTTGCTCACAGATAGACAGACTCATACTACACAAAGCAGATCACAAAAGAATGAAAAAGAAGAAGAAGCCAGGCCATATAGTGCCGGAAGGAAGTATGCGATGAGACATTCTTCCTAGATATGAGCTTGAACAACAGAATCGCAAGACGAAAATAGCAGACATATGAATGAAGGAAACGTACTGATTTTGCTGCTGTTGTTGTTGCTGTTGAATAGTACTATGTATGTGGACATCAAGTTTTAAGGAAGAAACTGGTGTAACTTAAGACAATGATGTTGATGGCCCCTTTCCTCGAACGCTTTTGAAGTAAATATTATGTGCATACATAAACATATTACTATATTTATGTTATGATGATAGTATTACTACTACTGAATTGCAGAATTTATGCGAAACTTTATTAATCCGGGTTAGTTTGAGATGCTCTATAAAGAGTCATTCTTATTTATTTACTTTACTTTCAAAATGATAAGTTTTTCTTTCTAAAAGAGGCTCATCATCCTTCGTCAACCCCTTCATCCTTTCAAGCTTTGTGTTGTTCTGTGCTGTTGTACCCAGAAATGTAATGAAGTACCATCCCTGTTCAAATAGCACTTTGGCTAGTAGTGTAAGATGAGCTTTGGATAGTAGTTTTTGTAGGAATGTTTTATAACTTTTCAATGACGAATACAACTATGCTTTTAGTTTCTTCTCTTTCGACTGTTGACATCAAAGTCGTTATAAGTGTTGTAGAAGAAGCAGAAGAAACTAAAAAAAATTTGAGTTGGCTCTGATGTACATGATGATGAAAGTGGAAAATAAGGTTTGAAACAAATGAAGAAAGTTGATGTCATCCATCCTTTCTTTACTGCTCTTGCTCCTCTTTCTCTCTCCTTCTCTGCCTTGAACACAAACAGCTTGATGATGGTGTCAGGTTATTTAAAGCTACGCTGCGCCACTGAAAACTAATCCTAAGTGGATTTCCTCTTGGAACGACATTAGAACAAAAAAGGAAAGGCTGCTCTTTAAAAGCATAAAAGAAGAAACAACTTTCTTAGAAATGAAGTCGTAATAATATTCTTAACTAAACTTTTATAGTGAAGTCATGTACGTAAGCTTAATTTTATTTTTAGAGATTGAATAGAACATATAACCGCAATTAGTTTAGAAATAATAATATTTCTTAATAAATATCATTAGAGAAAATATTATGTGAATTGCACTAGTGCTTAGAGATTGAATGGAACATATAACCGCAATTAGTTTAGAAATAATAATATTTCTTAATAAATATCATTAGAGAAAATATTATGTGAATTGCACTATTGCATTACTAAGAATTTTCAGTATTAATTAAAACACAGAAGTTTTAAAACATCTGCCAATCACAATTTATCACATTATAACTGTATAGCTTCATAAAAATCTCGACAAATGAGTGCAAAGTATACACATTTCGAACTGGAGATAAATTTTAACAAAATTGTGAAAATTTTCTTTCATTTTTATAGCCACGAGAAAAGGAAATATAAAATAAAATGCACAATGGTTTCGTGAAAACGTAAATGTCTACACCCAGAGAGAATGCATTGAAAAGTATATCGATGCCATTTGCTGCCATCATTTCACAATCCAAGTTTTGCTCAGTCAGTAAAGTAAAGTGTTTTCCTTCCTTTCACATTTTCAAACTGGTCTTTAGTTGCTTAAGTAAATCATTTTATTGGCTACTCTCTAGCAATTGTTTAATCAAACGCTCGCTTTGCTATAACGTTGAGTTCGCTCTTTGTTGCATTATTCAAAATTGGAATGTTTTGTTGTGGAAAAACAAACTTTGTACTTTTCTATAGTCTGTCGTTTGTACCATAGCCATAATGAATTCGCTCGCATTCGTCCTTTTGTGTGTTTTCTCTTCACCATACATCAATCCATTATTTTCCGGAGGATATTCCATCGCTAGAGCACGTTCGCATACGAAACATAAGGATAAGATAAAACATAAGAAGACAAGATAACAAGTTTTGTAGCAACTGGAACGTGCATATGTAGATTCTTCTTCTCTTCTTGTTTTTTTTTGCTTTTTACTAACTTTCTAAGGTTTTTGGTTTGGAAAATTCTAGTTTTGTGTTTATCTAACAAACAGTTTCTTTTTTGTTTTTTAAATTCATCCACAACTTTGTCCAGATGGATTATCTATCGAACAGTAGTCTGCAGCAGTATCAAAGAAAGAAAAGAAACTAGCTATGCCATGCCATGGTCGGTGGTTTCTTTTCTTTTTGCTTACAAAACTTTTCGTGTTTCTTTTCTTGGAGAGATCTAATGGCATGGTAGAAGTCTTGAAGAAAGAAGAACGCTTTTGCTCTTATAGAAAGAAATATTTACACGATTTTGGCTCAATACTTCCGATTAAAGTATGTGCTGGCTTTTATCGATAGATTTTAGTCTCTTTCTAGTAAGCTTATTTGGCTGCTGCTGCTACTACTTCTACTACAAAAAACACCCAAAACGGTAAAACCTCTATCGATGTACGTACATAACCATTGTGTTGTATATTTTATATTTTTTTCCAATCCAAGATACTTTTTTTTCAAGTAAAATGGGAATTGGGAATGGGATATGGACAAAAATGTTTTTAAGAAATAAAAAGAGAAAAAGTCACAGCTGCTTCGAATATAAGTAAAGTTGTAATACTAGTGGGACCCAAGGAGCACCTTTGTTTGGTGTCAAAATCGATTTTTTTCATGGAAAATATGGACACCAATAGTCGTCAAGCAATTCTGAAGTGTTTTCAGAAAAACTACACGACAACTGAAATATATTACGTGCCTTTTTAAGGCTCATTCACAATGATTCTTTTTAGCCAATGTACCAAAAACTTAATTAAATTATGCATCAACATTTTTTTTGCAGAAAAGACTTTTACACAGTATTGATTTATCAAGGATCAGTAGTAGATGACTTTTCAGAAAAGACAAAAAATCCATTGAATTGGATTTTGCACTAGTACTCAATCACATTTTATCCTACATTCAGAATGTGCATGAACCTAATCTAAAATCACATATCGAATCAAACTTAGGTTGGAATCACCATTCACCATTAAAACTTACTCGCAATAATGTCGTTATTTCTTTCCAGTAGGTAAAAAAATAATAAAAAAAAGGCTTCCAGTTCCAATTCAACCATCCATCCGTACTATACGCTTTAACGCTAATGACTAGCCCACTTAAATTACGCTCGTAAAATCAATGCAGCACTTCACTGCTTTCCATTTCATTTCACAATCTCTAAAGTATGGCCCCTAGTCAATCTATCCATCCGTGGCAGTTTGCTATTCTAATCAATGATGATGATGATTATTATTATGATGGCTAAAAGGCATACGGATTGGGAAATTCAGGTAAAAGAGAAAAATCTAAAAAAAAAGTGGAATTCATTCTCCATTCTTTTAGACCATTGACGCAATAAATGTTTAAAAAATTGGAAATAAAAAAGTAGGACAAGATCAAGAAGCCCATTTTTATATTTTGCGGCTACAGCAACAGCAGAAGCATCCTTCGGCTGCACTCCTCTTGTGTTTTGTTATTACAACTATCCATCCACTTTCATATATTTTTCAGCAGCAGCGCAGCGTTTTCTAAAAACGACTTTTCCCGGGTGTACAGAAAAAAGCCACAGAATCGCATAGGCGAGTCCAAAAAACGTTAACAAAAGTTTCTAGTGAGAGAACAGAGAGCTGTGTGAAGTGAGTAGGTCCAGTCCAGTTAGCTTTTGAAATAAGCCTCTTGCATTTCCAGTAAAAGCGAAATTGTGCAATGGTAGAAAAGAGGTAGTTACATTATGACTTTCTGAGAGATACGATGTTTAAGTACTTTGCTTTCAAGAATTTTTTGTATACACCATATATTTCTTCTTACATACAAAAGGAGGAGGCAGCAAAGAGCACAACTCTTTAGTGTTTATAGAGGAGCTTATGCCAAGTATCAAGATAGGAGTAAAAGGAGTGACCATAAGGGAAAGGGAATCGACCCATGGGGAAATTTATGTGAATAGGTTTGTATCTATCTCTCTATTCCTTTTCTTTGGATTCCCGTTTACTTCAGAAACCTTTTTTTAAAGTGGACTGTTAAGACAGCACCTTCTGAGAGGACGTTGCTTTTTTGCTTATGCTTGTTGGTCTGGGAAGAAGTGGCTGTTAGAGAAAAAAACATCCAAGTCAAGAGCATGCAGATAAAGTTGTTCGTTTCTTCTTAAAGCGTTTTTTGTATAAATATTGGTAAATGTGCCTACAACCATTTTTGGAGGCGAAAGAAATGTAATGCTCTTCAATCTGATTCAAATCATATAAAATGCATGCTGAAGTAGTAGTCTTGGTATACGATACTATTCCTTTTCCCATGATTTCTTTTTCATTTTTGTTCAATAAAAATAATACGGATTCATGCACTTCCGTATGTTTCCATAAAGAAGCCTTTCATCCATATTTCCTTAAATGTATTTTTGGAAAATTACTTATGTTTCGGAGAACAGCTTTCGTCCTCGTCTCTTCTACGTAGTACGTATGTGAAATTCATAAGTAAAGAGACATTTGGGACGGATGATTTTATCCTGCTTGAGAAGAACGAAGGAAATAGAAGAAAAATAGAAATGCAGTATCACTTTTTCAATATGTGAATATAAAGATAATATAACGTTGCGTTGCTTTTCCCTCCTAAAGTGTGTACTTCAAATACAATATACCTAACGTAAAACATGGGCTGTGTGTTTTTTTCTAAGCGTACATCATCGTCGCATGTGTTTGAGCATCGGCTTGAATGTTGAATGAAAAACGAAAAAACCTTTTTCCTCTTAACATGTACAAAAAATCTCACCACTTTCTCTTCAAACCGTACTATCTGCTGTACTTACACAACACAAAGGTTTTAAAATTTCTCTCGAAAATAATAAAAAAATTATGCTTGTAAGTACACAAGCTACACACATGCACAGATCTAAAACTTTGTAGCAGAGAGCGTAAGCGTAGCATAGTTATACGCAATTTGAATTTATTGCATGACGTGCACACACACATATGGAGCTTATTTTCGTCTCGAATTAATATTGACTTGAATACATAAATTTAGTTTTTTGTTTGAAAAACTTTATTGATTTCTTATTCCTCTCTTAAAGCAAATCGAAAAACAGTACAATTTTTATAGCTGCTTTTGTATCTATCTACATTCGGCATTGTTTCTTCATTGAGCAGTAGTAGGCATGGGCTTGTAGGTAATGGGAAAATAATGTTGGAGCGAGTCGCATATATTATGAAATAAGTACAATAATGAGAGTACTTTTCATCATCATTATTTTTACATTTTGGCTTTTCCCATTTCTTTCACAACTTTGTTTTCTGTTCTATACATTGAAAAAATGTTAACATCGTCTCTAAAAAAAAGTGCAGAAGAAAAAATAGGTTTTAAAATCCCATCACGGAAAAGTTTACTGAAGTTAAAAAAAATATTGCTATCATCTCAACAAAGACGAACAAAGAATTCTGAAATTCATTTATTAAAATAAGTTATGTAACAAGAAAGCAACTCTATCGATTGAATAATAAAAATGAAAAATAGATTCCTTTAAGATAATTACCAATTGCTACACAATAGTTTAAATAAAAATTATCAAAAAAGTTAAAATATTAGCTTCACATTCGATTCAACCGATCCTTTTCATCTTTTATTCTTAGGTGCTATGTGTGCAAATTCTTTATATCAAGCACTAATATTTGTCATACAAAGAACTTTTTTTATCCGCAGTGAAAGCTTGCTGTTTGTAAGGTTGCTTTTTGAATGTGATTGTTTGGTAAAGTGATGCTGCTGCTGGTGGTATGGTGGCGACATGACAAATTCCACAAAACACTTTTTTATGAGAAGTTTTTTAAGCTCGTATATTTCACAATGGAATCTATACAACAGCAAAAGTGGTTACGTTACGAAGACGATGACGATGATACCGTATCACCCAAAAACCACAAAAACTACCACCAGCAGGAGCGCCAATACCAGCAAGCAATAAGCTTGCAAAAAGACTTCCCCTCAAACTTTAACCTGAATCACGAACGAATACTTTTGCGAAAAAATGTGAAGATAGATCCAACTACTACTACTGCTGCTGCTCATTTGCATACACATTTTTATGTACACGACCAGCATATTATTATGTAGATAGGTATATATACTAATGCTCAGAGTTGTTCCAAGGGACCGCGAAAGGGAGAAAGAAACAAAAGAAAAAAGGGTTTGTGAAAAGTAGCTGTTATGACGGAACAGGAACGGAACAGGAGTTAGTATTTCTAAAATTAGGCTACTTGCTCAGAATCCTAGTCCTATCCCCTAGACATGCCTTGTGCATATTTTTGCGTATTTTTTCATGCATTTATGTAGGTACATAGTTTTATGTAGGAATGGAGGAGTAGTAGTGAAGTGAAACCCACGATGATCTTTGGAAGGACAAGTTTCTGAGTTTTGGTGGTATTTATGCATGTTTGCATTAACAAGCTGAATTCTTTGTGTTACAACTACAACCATCACCACCACTACTACTCTCTAATGACCTACATAAAAATGCTGAGGGAGGCAGATTGCAGTTGACACGTTATTTTCAGTGTCCTTTCAAAAAAGTGAGAGATAAGCTCATCTACCTACACATTATGTGCAAAAACACAGAAAGTTTTTGATCGCAATAGAAATACACACAGAGCAAGCGTATGGCTAGCAAAGATCAAAAATGCATTTCCTTCCTGTTTCCCTTTCTCTATTGACTGATGGAGGGTCAACTCACATAGACCTTTCAACTAACCCGCACAAAATTTATCGTGGTTGACCAAAAGGAGAGTAATAAATTTCCTGAATACGTAGTACCATTCAAGCCCTGATACCGTGCAAGAGGAGGATTGCTGCTGCTTGTTTGCTTGCTAATTAGATTCTCTCTCCGAGAAAATGTAGAGCAGCAGAGAAAAGTAGAATATCTCTTAACCAAATTCTAATAATATTTCCACTTTGGTGGACAGCTCGTTTATTTAGGCGTCCGTCCTATTAAGCATTAGAGTTGCTGCTATGCTGCTACTCCTGTTGTTGTTTGTGAGGTTGTGAAATTCATTTGAAAAGTGCTGATGAAGCTGCATTAATGTTTACTGGTGGTAGTGGTGTGGCTGCTTACGGCTTTCATAAAGGAACATTTCCGCAGTCTTGCAAATATTGTTCTTTGCTTTGCTTTTTAGAATCCATTAAACGAGTGTTATGAGAATCTTTTCTACTACGGCACTACCTAACACGAAAGTAAACAGCGTACCTTCGAGGTTTTGCATTACTATTCCTAATTTAAGCTGTTTCGTTTTACATCGTTTAACACAGAGACTCTAATTTTAAGCCAATTAATTGTGTTAAAAAATGGATGGGTTTTACGAACTTCGTACAATTTCGTTCCACTAAAACTCTGCCTTGCTATGAACTTATTGTATGTATATGTATTTTTGTATGTAGTAATATTAACTAAAAAATGCTATTTTGCTGCTGTCATTTTGTATTAAAACTGACAAAAAATTCGACGGAGATAGGAAGCTCATGTGGGTTGATCTATGGAGCATAAAGTTTTTCTAGTTTGCCAAAACGCATTTAAATGGCAGTATTTTATACATATAGTATTGTTCATTGATCTTGGCTTTTCCTTATTAGGAGTGACATCCCATTTTCCTCTTCTGCTCTCTCAACTCAACACACTATTCTTGTACTGTGTACAATATTTAGAGTCAGAGGAGAGGCTTCTTCCATCCACGTTCCAACTTTCAATGAACTAGCAAAACAAATAGAGAAAATACCAAAAAGAAAATGTCAAATGGAGACAAGAAATCTGCAATACTTATATTTTATTATCATGAATATTGTAAGAGAAAACTAAACTCTCACATCACATCTTCGCAGCATCGTTGTACGTACAGTAGCGTACGTACAAAGCAGCATCATTTCTTCAAGCTCTTATCAAACAATTCGTATTCCAGACACATATAATATGCCCCATTTTGAAGATTTTCTTTTTGTATAAATCCAATAGAAGTAATTTTTTGTCCTTTTGCATTAATGTTCTTACTTTTACTTGGAACACACTACTAGCAGCACTACTTCTATGCATGGAGAAATTTACAGTGTGTTTCTTCTCTCCCTTTATTATACATTGCAGGTCCTGATTTCTGGTCAAGTGCCAAGGACGAAGGAACGACGATATAGATGAAAAAGAAGAAGAAGAAGAAGAGAAAAAGAGGTTGCTTGTCGCATCTTTTTCATCCATCTACGAAGATAGATAATAAAAGGAGGTAATGCTTTGTGTCGCGGTCTCCTCATGCACATATTACATCGGTTATGTCACAACAAGAGCAATAGAAAAAAGATGAAAGAAAGAACAAGCAAAGCAAGAGAAATTCTGCTGAATGCTGCTGCTGCTGGTGGTAGAAGTGGTAGTGGTGGTGGTGGCAGTTCAAACACATACAAATATACGTACACCGGCTCATCATCCTTGGACTTAACGACCACGACGACACAGACAAAAGCGGATTCCGAGCCTTTTTTCTTTCTCTTCCTTTATTTCTTTCTTTCTCTCTCTTCTATCGTCGTGGTGGTGGTTGTAGTAATAACAAAAGTGAGGAGCCATACACAAAAAATGGAATTTACTACTACGGGTTCTCTCATAGGATCTACATATTATATGTAAAATTTACTGGTTGAGTTGTGCAGCAGCAGAAACAGAAGCATCAACACCAGATATAAACAACTTTACGTATACGTTCATAATAAAACGGGTTTCGAAAGAGTCAACCAAGTATCATTCTGGCCTTAGTGCACTGCAAACACTAGAGAAAAGACTAGTGTTTTATACTACTACTACTACTACGAGAAAAATCTGAACTGTTAAAGAAAACTGTGAGAGTCTGTGTGGAAAAGAGAAATAGGAAATGGAGAGAAAAGGGAAGCAGCAGCAGAATAGAAGAAAAGCATAGAAAAGAAGAACAAACGAAGAACAGTCTCCGTCAAGTTTCGTGGACCAGAGCAGCCGAATCACTACCGTTTCTTTGCAAAAGACTATTCCCGAACCCTTATACCCCTCCCAAACCTAAAAACTGAAAATTTCCAACTTTGCTTTTACTTTTTTCTCTCTCGTTTTCCACGTCCCTGTGTACTATTATAGTTTTGTGCTGTGGTGCTGCTGCTCTTCTTCCCCGTCTTACTTTACTTTACAGCTTGTCTCTCATTCTCATCCTTTTTCTCTGTTTCTCGTTCATTTGCGTTCACTATACTGCTACTGCCATTCATGCCCAACCAAAGCAAAAGCGTGTAGACTAGCTGATTTTTTGGGGAAGAGAGAAAAAATAAAGAGAGTGAGTAAAAGAGAGAAGAGAGCGAGTCAAGTTTTCTCTCGCGTAAAAACTGGATTGTCGTACAGTCTGTAAGCGAACAGAGTGGATATAGGAGAGTGCAGGAACTGCTTTCACTTCACTTTTTACTCTCCTCTTTTTAGAACGCTATTTTGCCTATCTATCTGATCAACAAGCTATACAATGTAAGCTTAAGCAAAGTCGAATTTTCTCAACTTTTTCTCTCATTTTACATCGCGAATAGTTTTTCCACTGTGGATTTGAGGGAAAAAAATAAATGAGAAAGGCGGCAGCAGCAGCATGTAGGAAAAAGAAAAAAGGAGACGACGACGACGACAACTTGCGCTTCTTTCCCATTCAGTTCAGAATGCCGTTGTCTTTTTGAAAAAAAAAAGTTTTCTTCCAATCACATAATATTAGGATGAGCGCTCAGTACTCAAACTACTTCCTTTCTTAGAGGTTGGTTGCTAGCACCAGTCTCTCTAAATTTGTGAATTCTTTTCTTTTCTCTAGTTAGAAAGACTCAGTCTTTTCTAACTGGCATCAGTGGAAAAGTAAAATAGGAAGAATTATAAGAAGGAGCAGCCGAGCAGCAGAATCAGTATTAAAATTAGCATTCACCACCAACGACCAAAGTGTGCACCGGCTTTGTCTCTCTCACTCGAAGTTATTTTCTCTTCTTCTCTTTCCGCGTATGCCATGCCATCATAACGGCGTGGCGTTGTAAAACGAAACTGAATTTTTCCTGCTGACTTTTACATTTTCTCTCTGCAAAAGTCTTCGTTTCCAGTGTAGTGGTAGTAAAAAGAAGAAAACGAAGAAGAAAGTTTAAGGAAACTGGTGAAAAAGATTGTGTAGTGTGCGGTGGTGGTACTTTTTTATATAAAAAAAGTAAAAAAGAGAAATCGATTTACTTTGCTGAAAAAGGAATGGGCATCAGGATCATTGCCCCTTTTCCTTTTCCACATTACTTGTAGTAGTGCCTAGTTATAGGAAGATATTCAGTGTAAAATGCCTCTGCAAATGTTCTTTTTAATTCTTTTAGCAGACATCGTTCCTTCTCTGGAACACCATTAACCTTGGCTTCGATCCTTTTCTCTCTCTCCTTTTCCATTGCATTCTTTTTAGCTGTAAAGTAACCTCTTTAACGGAAGTTTTCCGCTAACGCTGTCAGAAAAAATGACATTCATTCATTCAAGTAACTGACCACGATCGAAAGACATTTGAGTGTAATCGTAACTACTTCTCTCTACGATTTACGACCGTGAACGAGACTGACTTCAAGGAAAAAGGAATTGTTTGTCTCCATTCCCAATAAAACCTTACACACACACAAATACAGAAAGAGAGCATTAAAAGCATTTACTCAGAAGAAAGAGAGAGAGAGTGAAGTTTCAGAAAGTAGAAATAAAATGTTCTCTACGTATCCATTATTTGGACTAACACTACTACTCGTCGTCAGCAACGATAGCAGCAATGTTGTTGATGTTGATGGTGACTGGTGACTACCTGAAAAGGCCATGAAAACTTTCCATTTCAATATTTTCCTCCCTTCCTAAGCACTCGTCTAGCATCTTCACTTGTCAAAGCTAATTAATGAAACAAGACCCTTCTTTTCCTGTCAACTTTCAACTTGTGGCAAGTCAAGATAGTTTTTTTTCTCGACTACGTTTTCTACTACTACATTTTACTTACTTCACAAACCAATTCTTTCCTCTGACTTTCGCAATTATAACTGTGAAGTTGCACAACTTTGCACACAAAGATTAAATTTTTAACTTTTGGCTTTCGACCTTTCATCTTCACAGCCAGCCAACCTAACAAAAAACACTCTTTAAAGGAAAAGAACAATGAAAATAGAAAAAAAGGAAAAGATTTTGATAGAAGTTTCAGTGGAAATAATAATAATGACAACAATTTTATTCTCTTTTGAGCATTTA
>JAHZNJ010001249.1:0-18414 GCA_027744475.1 Lepidocyrtus cf. sotoi NNG-2020 | reverse complement strand
AATCTGATGCGATCGTGCAGCCTGTTTGTTTGACCTTGCCAAAATTCAACAGAGTCTGGAATGACAGCATAGCCACCCCTACAACAAAAGGAAAAATTCAATCATCGTCATTAATCCCACTAAAAATAAGAACGATTAAACATACATGTGCCTATTTTATATATTTTTATTTGTTGTTGCTATCTGCATTGTGCTTGTACTATTGAATTGATGAACCATACCAATTTTCTGGCTTGCAAATTACAGCTTGCTGTTGTTCAGTTAACTTTGTCAATTCTTGTTCTTTGTGCAACAGGATGCTGCGGCCTGGAATTGGTTTGCTTTGAGGGCTAATTATAGCTCCAATGCGGCTTGATACTGGGCGTGACATGAAATATTCCGTTGATTCTTCTGGAGACAGTTTTTCAACGCGGCCCTCGATTCTTACCTGTTCAACATGAACATTTTAACAATTAGATTTAAAAATCATCTCACTGCTTGCTATATAGAATGCGTGCTAGTGCTAAATAAGCTTTACTTACGCAGCGTTTCATGGGCTCCCAATAAAAGTTTAAAGATGCATAGGGATTTTCAGCCAGCTCTGCAGCTTTTCGACTTTGGAAATTGGTAAAAAATTTGAATCCGTCAGGTCCATAACCCTTCATCAAAACCATTCTGGCAGATGGACGACCATCTCTGAAAATAAGATGAAAAATTTTCATTGTTGTTTACTTTCAACCTTAATTTGCATAAAACAGTCAATGCAAAATGAATATTTGAATAGGTGAACTTACTTTGTCGCAGTGGCCAAACACATAGCATTTGGCTCTTCAATTCCAGCAGTTTGAGCCGCTCTTTCAAACCAATTGTTAAATTGTGCGTAAGGCTCTTTGCTCACCAATTGATCTTCTGTGAAAATTTCGTCCTTCCCCATGTAAGGAATTCTCATTCCCCCGATATTTATGGACATGTTTCGAATCCTGTCCTGGGGATAAAATTCGGGAGGCGGACTATCCGTCATTTTGTCAGTTTTATCTTTACTGCTGTTATACACGACTAAAAGTCTGCTTAAAGTATATCCGACTCCTGCGACGACCGAAGCCCTTTTGACGACTAGAAATGCCTGTCTCTTCATTTTTGAATTGTTATTTTAGCTGCCACAAATAGTCGGAATTTGAATGATTAGTCATATCCTTAGAAAGAATAAAAAATACATTCAAAACTGCGTAAAAATATTCTTATAGCTTGCATTATCAACAAAAAACAATCCTTCAAACCTAAAGAATTTCTACGAAATTAATGAAATAATGAGATTAATTTAATTTATTGACCATTGTGGTCAGCGAATAATTACCATTTCCTCTGCTTTATTTACCAATTTTTGGGTCAGCCTCAGCTCTCTCCTTCGGTTTCATTCAATAGATCCATCATACCACCGGCTCACTTTTACTAGCAGCAATCGCATTGCATAAACTTGTAATAAGAGTAGTATTTATTGTGTAGTATTCAAGAAAGATTAAATAAAACCTACATATTTATAACGAGACCGATTAACTGAATTTCCGTTTATACAGCAGCCAGCATGTAACAAAATCAACATGATGATATGAATGTCTATCTTCATTCTATAAGAAAACTTTCCAGAAGTCCCAAAGTTCAATTTTCTTCTTGGAACTTTCCAGGAAAGAAATATCACAATGCCCCAATTAGGATTTCCTCCATTAAAAGGATTGGTTAGGTTATATGATATCGCATCGAGCGGATCAGAGAATGCAGCTTTTACCACAGACAGACTACAACACACACAGTAACAAAATAGCGCAGTGATGAAACAAACATGTATAATATGCCATTCCATAACACTATAAATATGGAAGGAGTAAGGAGTAAACTAAAATATTGGTTTGGTAAGTGGTATGCATATTGGTGATTATGAGTGAAAGGAAGCGGAAGAAAATTAAATTTACAATATTTTTCATAAAAGAAAATCGTTTTATCGTTATCTTTTTTTAAACTGCAATTAGTTAGATTTAATTTTTGTTTATTTTTTTATTACTTTCTACAAAATTGCGCAAAGCGAATAAAAAATTAACGATACGAGAAGTTTTTATATAACAGTAACATTAAGCAATTACCACCCCCAAATTCCATCACTTTGTTTAATGTTATCGCGATTTTCTCTTCGCTGTCTGGTAGCAGCACTTGCTTCTCCTTTAGCTTGGATTCTCTTCCTATGTTGCATTTTATCCATTCTGTTGAATGACTTCTTAACACGATCTTTAATTACTTCTGGAGCAATTGTTGCTGCTGTATTACGGCTAATCATACTGAATCCACTGACACTTTCCGAGCAACTGTCGAGGCGACCCATAAGCTTTCTGCTGGAAGCGGCTTGGCCACTTTCACCTTTCTCTAGCTTTAGGTCATCAAAAGCTTCTGTGAACTGTTGCCGTAATTCCTCCAAATCTTCGGAGTTTTCAAATGGTTGCTCATTTGATGAGGGTGAAGTGATCTCCGACAACTCATCAATGGTTTCTGTTTTGATAGCAGATGGTTTTTCCTCTTCTCCCTCTTCATCATCCGTTTCTTCCTCAGAATCCCCAGAGCTATCCTTTTCCTTATGAAGCAATTCGTTAAGGTCTTCTTCCATTTCTTTAGTAAAGCCACTGCAAGAGATTTCCACGTCTAGCTTATCTTCCCGTCTGTAAACAGTAAGCAGCGCAGATAATTTAATTGATAATCAAATCCAAAAAGTGCAACTGAAAGTTAGCTCAAAATATTAATATGATACACGTTTGTCTTAAATGGACTTATCATCTACAAAGAAATTAATTACATATTGCAAATAATTAATTAAAAAGTGAACAGTAAGTAAGCACCTGACGCATCCGCATCAGAAGTCAGAAAACATCATAATTATATGAACATGCGAATTGCTATCATGCCACTTACAATGCTTTCCACGTTCATAGCATAATAATCGATTTTTGCATAATTCTCGAAGGATTTTGTGAACGCCACCATTCCGCAATCCGGCTATAGAAGCAGCTAAGGCCTGTGGAACTAGCTCGTGGTTCTTCATGCCCATTTCCACCTAAAATTGAAAATTAATAAAATAAATTAAGAACAAAATTAAATCAAGACTATTTTGCACCAAACATTGCTGATTTTGAAGTCGGATTATATTATAAAAGAAAGATTAACAAATTGAAAAAAATACTGCAGATGGAAGAACAATAAATATAATATATACAACTAGATTATAAGTTTATTACCGAAGTAAGGACCCTAAAATCCTCTTTTGTTAAATACCGAAGAACCGTCACGTCTAACTTGCCCATTGCTGATGTGAGTTTAACAGAAGCTTTAATTTTACTCGCCGATTTTGACTTCACCTCTAAACACTAAATACAAATGTGAATTAAATTAATCAATTCTACTATTCTACATTATATTCTTGCGCTTTTGAAAAACGGAACAAGACCAGCAGATAAAGTAAAAGTAAAAAGTAAATACACACTGAACTGAAGACATAAAAGCACACGTTTTGCAAAGGTAAATACTTTGACTTGTTGTGTGTATGATGTATCTGCTATTGCAGTATTTTCTGATCTTGTTTATATCAAGCACAAAAACTGATGTTATTCCCGGGGCGCTTTGATACTATGATATGCAGAGATAGATGAGGAATGCATAATGAATATATGTAGAGTAGACTAGACAGACTAGACGTTTTACGTTGTTGTGTTGCATTTTGCATGTGCGTAATGTAATGTATAACGACGAGAAGAACAAAGTAAAAAATATCAACATAAAGTTTTTGATTTTCGTGATTTTGTTGAAAACAAAAAATACAAATAAAAATCAAATAATTTTCTTGCATTATAATAATGTTTTATTTAACCGCTCTCATATCAGCGTATGCAAAAAGAAAAACAAGACCAACATATCTTATACATTGATATATTTTTTTTAGAATTTAATTTTATAAAAATTAACTTTGATAATTTCTCCAGCCATCATCGTTTGCTTTTTGCGTCGTTTCCCGTTTCCAGTTCAATTTCATTCTTCTCAGTTGATTCTTGGATTCTTCCCAAATTTTGCTTGAATATTTTGATACTGCTGACGGGTAAAGATTCGATGCAGTTTTAATCCTAACACTTTAACCTTCCAGTTCAAGTCAATGCGTTGCAGGGAAGGAAGCAGCTCCCACACATTCGAAAATCTATAGATCTTCTTATATTTTTCATTTTCGTAGAGGAACCTGTGCAGCTTCACAGTTTCTGGAATGTTGTAGGGAGGACTGGATTGAATGTGAGTCAAGCACCGTGCCGAATAATAGACGGAAAGTTCGTCCAAGTTTGGGAAACATTGAAGAAAGTTGAAAGAAAATTGGGGGGCTCGTCCGACAAATTCCACCTTCTTGACAGTTGACAATTGAAGCTCCTCCTTATTGATAATTCCGTATTCTGCGATGATGACATGATTTGTATAAAATTTCAATTCTTCCAATGGTAAATGCTTCACAGCTTTCAAGAAAGTGTCCACATGCCACCAGCGGATTTCTTCGACTTTGTGAAATGACAGTTCAATTTTTCTCAAAGGGCTCTGCAGGACACTCAGACTCTCTAAACATTCACTCCAAAGTGCTTTAAACTTAAGTTCCTCAAGCAAACGCGTAGTTTTGAAATGATCTTTGGTAGGTAGGGGAGAGGCGCACCGAATAGATGTGAGTTGAGGGGCGTATTTTGCATACAGAATCTCCTCCAATGTATCAAACTTTCCATAAATCTCAATTTTCCGTAATTGATCAAGATCAGGGAGTGGGTGTAGAAGGATGTATTGCTGCAATGCCTCCTCGTAAATCGGATCTGGGTCACTGTCAGTCTCATTAAATTGCTTCTTGCAGTAGAGGAATAATATTTGAAGGTTTGGTAAGCTGCACAATCCTTTCTGAACAGCAGTGTAATAGTGATGCGTCCGAACGGAAAAGTTGTCATCTATATATACTTCCCTTAAATGTTTTCCGAACGTTTCGATGAAAGAAATCATACGATGCATGTAATTTACATATTCTTCAGGAGTCGAAATAGGGGGAACGAAATGTGCAGATTTATGGAAATCGTTTACGTCATCAGAATCTTCTCCATATCGATTGATAAAACTATCCAAACTTCTTTTTGATTTGAAAGTATTTATGATTCCACGGCACCAAACTTTCAGGAAATGGTAGTCCTCCTCACGGTTTCCGCTCCACCTAAAAGCTTGAATTGCTTTATTCCATGATTTGCAGACTAGTCTGGCGTTCAAGAATTGTTTTAGTCCTGTTAAGTGCCCATACACGTAATGCAGAATAAGTCCTCCTTGCCACTGGGGTTTGCTCGGCTCAAGAATATTCTTCCACAGCTCACATACATGAAAGCAAGCCCATTTATCTCGATAATCTGTTACGTAATCCAAAACAAAAGCCCATTCCTGAAACAATTTTTTTCAATAAACAACACATATTGAAGAATTTTTCCATCATGGCTTCTAGAATTTTATTTACCAGGATATTATTTTATCAGAATTACAATAAATTCAACATACTTCTCTCCCTAAACCTCTCAAAGCTTCGTTATTATCAGGTAGCCCCATTGCCATGATTTAATCTTAAGCAAATTAGTGAACACTAATGTCAGGATGCAAAATTACAATCGATCTGTATTGAATTGGATTGCAATTTTAATTATTGCTACTAGTTCAAGAATATATGAGTAACTCCCAATCCCAACCGCAATTTTAACTCTTCATAAATTATGTAGCGGATTTATCGTTTTTCTGAAATGCCATAAATATGAATTTTTAATTGTAATGAAGTCGACTTGGTAATTAGGTTCTGTTAGAAAAATATAGCTAATAAGTATAAGCAACTGTTCCATAAGAACTTTCCCCCTAACAATAAGAATGCAATTCTGACTTTTTCATTTTTTATGATGTATTGCCATTTGTGAGATTACAAAACTAATAGCGCAGTACTGGGACAATGCTTAAAATCACCACCTTACCAGAGAGACTAATATTGCAATTTAGGTACAGAAATAAAATTTAAAATATTAAAGATGAGTTTAGTTATGTAGTTTAACCTTTTATTTTCATGCCCTCAAAAAGGATCAATAATAAACATTTAAAAATACATTTTCAAAATGAGAATAATATTTTTTTATTAATAATTGACAATTGAATTGAATGTTACAATGTTGTAGGAAATAGATTATAAAATCAAAATATACTTATACCCACCCACCGAATACTCGCAATTATCTACTTCTGCAGAAAAACTAGGACTCCATAGCCACATCTGGTGGTGGTCCAACTACATAATTAACTAAGTCTCCACCGCGGACAGGATATTTAAGATCCCGAATTCCATCCTTATCAATCACCTTGACTTTGTACAGGGGCAGATTTACAAGGAAACGTTTGCCAATCTCCTGAATACACATCCTCAATAAAGTCAAGCCTTCTTCCAAGTTCATATCAGGCTTATAGTGCGAATCCATAGTACTCAAAACAAAGTAGCCTCCATAACCGTGGGCGCAGTAAGGCAACTCAGAAATTGAAGCCAAGTAGTCGATGAAGTAGAGTTCCGCCTTATTAGCAACATTGTCGTACCCTCCAACAATTAAGTTACAGTTGTATGGAGTCTGCAATTTGTTTTAAATAAAAATAATTTGGCAATCTATTACATTTTTATTTTTCATTTTTACAATAAACACAACAATACAAATCTTTTGTGGATTCAGTTTTAGTAAAAAATCAAAACTTACGTGGCTCCGAAGATATTCAGCCATAGTTCTTCGTGTGAAATGTGCTGTAGATTTTGGAGAAAGTTCATAAGTGTACCTCATCTTGTACAGCTTCACGTTCTTTTGGATGTATTCGGAAAAGTTGTCTGTATGACCAGCTTCCCCACAAACTGCCATTATTACTCGATCAGAAACCTTGCAAAATTTTTCCTCATCTGGAAGGAAACAAAATTCAATTTTGAATATTCATATATACATATAATAATGTCAAAAATCATATTAATAGCTCCATTAAAGTTAATATAAACTACAACCATCCGTTTCAACATCGATCTAATATTTAAAAAACCTACCATGATTCATGACCACGATAGACCGGGCATCGACAGTATCAGCTGCCAATAGGACGAAATCGTTAAAGCGGATTCCAAGTAAACACTCCATTTTGCACTTGGCTGCGATAACCTGCATAGATTAAACATTAAACAAACAACAATTAAGTTTTAACAAGCAAACACTGATGCTGCCATGCTGCTTCGTTTATTTAAATGATGCACAAAAAAATTAAAAGTAGAGAAAAATGACATTGCAAAACTTCTTTTTAAACTACTACAAACAGAACCGTTAATATTTAAACGTCTATGTTTTACGCTTCAATTAATTAACCGATTAACCTTAATTAAGTGATTAAACTTACCGTGAAATAGAATCAATTAAATTAAGTGAATTCTTTTGAAAAGTTTGAAAAATACTGGTACTATTTGTTTTCGCTGTTCCTCTACACTGCACTGCACCAACAAAAGTTTTACTTGTCAAGAAGTGCAGTGCAAATGATTTGGTTTGTTTTGCTGTTGGCTTTCTTTGCTGACTGACTGAATAATATTTTCTGACTTGCGAGTTTTAGCTTCGCCCGCTCCATTTAGTAGGCTTTTCACAGTGCCCCGACTTCATCCTCATACCATCATAGGGTTGTTTACCATTGAGAGAGTATGCGTTTGTCCTAGCTTCACAAAATCAACCACCAACAACAGCCAACAATGCGCAAGCTAGCTACCATTTCAGTGAATGCGAAATGCGAATGCTCTGTTTTTTGTTTTGGAACTTTGGAACGAAAATGAACAAAGTATTTTTTCGCAACAGCAATTAGCAAAGCAACACAACACAAGTATGTATCATTTTCATTTTATCAATTATCATATCATCACCAGCTAGTCAGCCGAGGTTTTTGCCATTTTAAAATCATAAATCAATCTGAAGCAAGCAAACGGATTTGATTATATAATATAATATAATTCGCGTGGAATTTTCACGCAATCACATTTTCTTTTTTATTATTTACTCTCACTTCATTTTGTTACTACAAGTCATTCAATTTTAATCCATAAAATAGAAAAATTGTTTCGGATTAATTTTTTCTCCCCGTGATCCACACTTGAATTTTTATATCCGTCATCATGTCATGGTTAAAAAAGTAAAAACGCTTACTTGAGAACAAATTAAATATTTGAGAAAATTAAAAGCTTGTCGATGCAATGGTTGTTTTCTGCAAAATGTTGTTTCAATATGAAAACTTATTTATGAATCCGACGAGAATGAATTTGATTGTATAACTAGCTAGGTACTTTAATCCCGTTATAAATCGTTCATCAACATAACATTTTATGATGACCCCCCTACTTTGATTGTAAATCTTTCAAATTTACCACATACAACACTTATGAAATATGATGTAATTTTTAAATTAATTGAATAAACCGTCTAATATTCAGCATATATAATCTCCCTGAAAATTAAATTATTTGTCTCTCGGCTCTTAACTGACGAAGTCACACTTTGTTGAAGAAGTAAAATCATTCGATTTTAAAGTTACAAAAATGAGTAAAATGTTT
Source organism: Lepidocyrtus cf. sotoi NNG-2020 (assembly GCA_027744475.1). NCBI lineage: Eukaryota > Metazoa > Arthropoda > Collembola > Entomobryomorpha > Entomobryidae > Lepidocyrtus > Lepidocyrtus cf. sotoi NNG-2020. Next base: position 9,758 of record JAHZNJ010001249.1, on the reverse strand, counting down.
TGTACAAGCGTGTTGCTGATTGTGTTAGCAGGTAAATAAGTCAATCAATCTTTCCTATTAATTCTAAATCTTAATTTCCAGAAAGAGATTTTGAAGAGGAATATTTTTTTATTTACAGCAACGACATCAGCAGCGTTGAATGGTTTTCAATTCCTGGGAGTATCCGAAGGCAAAATCTTGCTGATTCCAATTTACCAAACAAACGGCACTGACAACCTCACATATCAAGAAGCAATAGCAAAATGTGCCTCAGCCGGTTACAAAATTGCAACAATTGAGACACCGGGCCAAGATCAAATTATGCAGAAGACGATGAATGAAACCGGTCGGTGGTCGTGGATCGATGGTGTTGATTTTCAAAATCTAGATAATTACTTTTCCATCAATACTGGAAAAAATCTAACATTTTTCAATTGGGTCAGAGGACGTCCCATCCTTGGTGATAAGGATCGAACCTGCATGCGTTACTCCTGGAACGCACTTGATGGACCAAAAATGTGGGATGTTTCTTGTACAGATAAATTAAGTGTGATTTGTGAAGTATCTGCCTAAATTACATTAAAAATTATTCTGACTACTAATGAAGCATTAAAATGAACCTAGCTAATTTGAATTGTAAGATTTTTGTCTAAAGTTTCAATTTTAATGGTTTCATTTTGGTCGAAGGATGCCAAAATACAATTCAAAGCACGCAAAATTCATTATGAAAATATATTTAAAAAATATAATGGAGCTTTATGATTGGAAAAAAATTGTTTTGTTAACCATAACACATCATCTGGTTTTAAGAATCGACAAAATCGAGATCATCATGAATGATTTCATTTATTGTTTTTCAAAACATTTTTCATCTTGTCTTCATTAGATATAATTTCAATATTGGGCATAATTTTATAATAATTATATATAACTCGTTGATTTCTTCATCTAAAATCTAACTCTACTTAACTTTTGTAATTAGATCTTCAAGCCTATTTTATTAACTTAAATATACTAGTGCTAACAATAAGCCTGCGAATATTTTTTTCATCGTGTTCTCATTATTACATCATAAAACTATCCTTAAAATACTTACACTTTATCAAGAGGTCAATAACTTGTACATTTATAGCTATGTACTTTTACGTATAATTGTGTTTATTATATTAAATTTGCTTCTCATTTTGGTTCGACTTAGGATTTTTATGGTACTTACTATCTACTTAATATTAATATTATATTCTACCTAAATTAATTAAACCGACTAAAAGTTCAGCTTTAATATCTCTGCCACTACATAGCGTTGTTAATATTATGATAAAAGTTTGAAGAATTTTAAAATTTTAGTTTTCTTAAAGCTTACCAGAGTGTTCTATCGTTCTACGTAAAATATTAAATATCATTATCTATTATATTTCGATGAATAACTTATATACACGTAATTAATTATGTATATACCCTTCTTTTCTTTCTCTGTACACTTTGTTTTTAAACTAATATTTATATTAATTGTACATTTATTCATGCATTACAACTTGCTGTAATTTTTAAGCAATTACAAAAATCTTAATTGATAAAAAACAAACGTAAATAACGAGAATATTTTTTAAATGATTTCACGAGCATTTTTGAGACATCATCCGATCCCATCGTCGTCGTCGTCACTGTCATTTGCTTATCGTTAGTAATGTGTCATTTTTTCTATAAAGTTTTCAGACTTTGGTATATAGTTATACATGTAAGTAGATTAAAACATTTAATGACCCACATTTAAAAGTATTTCTTTAAAATACGGCAATAATTCACCGCAATAATGTTTTCATCCTTTGCAATAAGTAGTGGCAAGCTAATAGTATTCTATTTAAAGGGTCTATTAGCTATAATAAACATTTTTTCAGTATTAGTAAGAATCTATGATTTTACTTTAAGCACCTCAATCGCAACAAACTTTATTTTTCGTGAATTCTTTCTACATAATAAATATTGAGATGCAAAAGCCATTTGGATTAATATAGATTTCTTTGTAGCCTAATCAAAATCAAACATTACTTTTTTGGTAAGTGGTAGAGATTGCCCGTGTTTTGTCAAATATATTTTGACACTCTAAATGCCAACTTAATCAGCTTTCATCAAAAATTCAAGCAACCTTAGTAAAAATTATCTTTTCACTCGGACGCTATTTCAACGCAGTTTTAATATATTATTTTATGTTAATTATTTTGCAAAAGAGAAACAAAATTATAAAATATATGTATTTAAATCTAAATTTAAGTACATTTTTCATTTTTGTATGTGTATTTGTAATTCTACCTAAAAGTACTCAGCTTTCAACTTTACCAGCAGAAGTAATAGATAAATAGTAATAAACAACTAAAAGGTTTGAAAATGTATTTAACACAATAATTTATGATGACTATGACTGAATTATAAAATTAAACCGGGGGTTTTCACCGGGAACAATTTGTAAATATTTCCATGTCTGTGTTTACCTCCCTTTTCGTTTACACTACTCACTCACACGCGCACAGCAATAATAACTGACCCCAGAGAAATAACCGAATTCAAGCGAAGAAAAAAGAACTAATCTCGAATAAATTATAAGATTAAATAATTGCATTTGAGTCTTCACAACACTTTTTACAGCTACGTTATAAATAGGAACTGAAAAACCGAAAACAGATTCGGCATAAAATAAATTAGCCTCTTTCTGTACTTTTTTCTACGCGCATTTCATTTTCATCTCTCACAAATAAAAATAGTTAAGTTAAACTTTGTTACTGTACAAAATAATAACATGTATGGGGAAAATTTTTCCAGAAAATACAAATCCCAATGAATAAACCAAAAAAATCAATTTATACCCAGAAAAAAGAAAATAATAAAATCTAACTCATCTAATCTAGAGGGAGACGTTCTTTTTTCATTTCATCATTGGCAATTTTCACAAGAAAAAGAGTAAAAGAGAGGAAGAGAAAGATAGAGAGAGAGAGAGAAAGGGAGGAAAGGAATGTGCCGCTGCTGTTTTCCCTTTTATATTCCTTAGAAAATTTCTTGTCTGACTGACACTGCACAGCAATTACATTTGATGGATTAGAAGATTTAATTCGATTATTGATTCCAGTAGTAGTAGTGGTTGTCCTCCTGTTCGGCGAATTATAAGTGATTACATGACAGAAGCAGAGGAGTTGTTGTTGTTACTGGAATTATTGCCAAGAATGGAAGAGCAAGAAGAAGAATTAATACTGGAATGAAAGAGCAATGCGGATGATGATGCAGCAGCAGCAGCGGTGGATGCGGATAGAGTGCAGTTGTTATTGTTGTAGGAGGGAAAGAGATAGCTGCTGGAATTATTGTGGTGGACATGGACGTTGTTGGTGGTCGGAGTGATGGTGGTGCCAATAATAACATTATTGTTGATGATCGTCCCGGATTGATTAGGGTAGCTTTGGCTAGTTCCTGGAGTTGTTGTGGATATTGATGATGAGGATGATGAGGTGGAATTATTACTATTGCTTGGAGTGGATCCAGTCATACCAGTGGTCAGTTGTTGTTGCTGTTGATGGTGGGCGAGGGCTGCGTGGGCGTGAGCCGCAGCTAGCACGTGATGATGGTGATGATGATGAGAAGTAGAAAAAGGGGACTGTCACATTGTGGAGATGTATGGCCAATTAAAGGAGCTTCCCGAGAGAAGCATATCTCTAATGAGCGTCTCTATCGGAGTTTTCCCCACCAAGCGAACGAAAAATAATTGCTCAATAACCTAAAAGAAATAAAAGGGAGGAAAAGAATGAAAATTCGGATTAACTCGATGAACAAAGCGTACTTTTAATTAAAGTAAAATTAGTTGTACTCGTGTAATTCTTGGAAACCTTTTCCGTAAATGTTTTTTCTATTCGTACCTGTGACGAGACTGTACGAAGTGAAGGTAACCTAAGTAAGAGCTTGCCAAACCTAGTCGGCTGATTAGGATACTGCGTCCGGCAGTATTCTTCAAGTGCACACTGTGACTTTTCTTGAAGACCTTCAATGTGATTTACATCAGAAAGCCCGCATGCATCTGAAATAACAAAATACAAAATAAAATTAGTTATAAAATAGCCATTTTGGTAAACTTTTTCATTTTCACATAAGCAATCCACTAAATGCGTTTCATTCACCCTCAAAAATTGTATTTCAACAGTCAGTGATGTATTGACTGCGGAAATTGCCAATCAAATGCTTCTGAATGACTAACGTAGGTATTCTAAAAGACCGCATTGCGTCAATAGTAATTCCTTCATCTCATCAATAATAATTTTCCCATCAACACGCATTACGTCAAATGTCACATTCCCAGACGGAAACAGTACATGGCATTAGTAAATAACTTTTCACGTGTAAGGTAACGTGTAACATGTACGAAAGAAGTGAACAACTTTGTAGAAATATCATTTCCTAAACCAAAATTGTATCCGATTTAATTCGGTTCAATTCAGTAAACATTTTTTCTTGGTAAAAACCCTCAAACCAAAGCAATTTTGCAATATAAGCAAGGAACTAATACCTACCAAACAGTGCTACGCACATAAAATATATTTGAAAAATTATCTAAAAAAATTACTCTTGAACTAAAACAGTGGTTTGACTGTTTGACGTGGCATGGTAGAGCGATTGGGGAAGATGAGCTTTTTTTACAAAAGTTATCACGTCATTTTTGTTATTGTTTTCTAGCAATAAAATGTCATCATTGACTTGATTGCTCTTTCCTTTTTCAGTCATTTCATCAGTCAACAAAGGGAAGCCAGCAATATACACGTATTAAAAATGGAATGAGTTACTTAAGTGAGAAGAGAACAAGAAAGCTTTATACATGACAGGTTGCACTTGAATCACACAACTACCGCACCGCAAGTAAACATGATGATGGTGAGTGAGCAGTGAGCGAGTTTCATCATCATCATGACATAATAATGCTTTATGACTTCCCCTTTTCCAAAAAATCAACAACAACAGATTTTTGCTCCTTCAACCACAAAACAACGAAAGAAAAGGAAGTGAACATAAAAGAAGTGAAGTGAGACAAAACAACAGGGGATATTGTAAAAGATAAGAAGAAATGAAGACTGAATGAAAATGTAGAAAAAACTTTTTTCCAGACTTTTGTTTCTGCCATGCCTGCGACTGCACTGCTGCTATAATGTACTCATTCATATCAACGCCATGATCACATAAATGTGCAATTTTCCTTCAAGTGAAGTTACAAACAAACCAGTTTTATCTGAATTATATGAGCTATACCACGAGCGAGCTAACAAATCATTTCAGAAGAGAGGAGAAAGTTTAGCTGATAGTTTGCTTTGGTGAGTTCACTCAAGGAGGAAATGGCGATGATGGTCAGAGTTAGAGACAAGTCAAGTCAGAAGTGGAAAAAGGATACATTCATGCCATGCCACGCCATGGGAGAAAACACTGCTTAAACTTAGTCAGAGAGAGTTTTTCCTCCACTTTACTTTATTTTGCTTCATTGTTGTGTGGAAGACAAAATAAGAGCAGCAGCAATCAAAAAGTTTTTTATTTCTCTTCCTTAACTCAACTTTGCTTACTAAAGAGTGGGAGAGATGAGAGGAGAGAAGTGAAATGGGGAAAAATAGGTTTTCCTCATGTCAATTATCGAGTTGACTGGTTTCATTCTTCTCTTCAGTTTCTACTTCATCTCCCTTCTGGGAAATCTGTTTCTTCTTTTTAAAGAGAAAAATAAAAATGATAATAATGTCATGAATCATGAGAGCCCAGAGACTGAGACAAGACAAGACCACATTTTTATTTGCCTTAAAATGTCATTATAAATGTCAATTGTCATCGTATATTTTTAGAAAAAGAAATCCAAGTAGTTGAGTGGATGATGAAATGTGTACAGAAAATTCGTCCATCTTCAGTGTAAGGTAATCTTATTTTTTAGTACAAAAAAGTTCAGGAAATATAAACTTTTGCGGACGGACTTCAACTGAGGAGAGATTTCGCCTCTTTTTTACACCATCAATTATGTTAATGCCACCGTGTCTGCTAATTTTCTGTTTATTGTGAAATGAATGAGATTACCACCTTGCTAATTTCAAGCTGCTTCACTATCTCTACCCACCACTGGCTAAAACTCATTTTACTTACGACGATGACGATACAATCATTGCACGCACAGTATGACTTGACTTTTTATGACTTTCCACTTACATGACTCCCACTAACGTCCCTCACACTACGCCATTTCTATGCGGATGGTCATCATCATTATTATCATCTCATGATGATGGTACGAAGGTATCAAGAAGATACCACCACCTTTTGCCAGCCATTCTTATATTTTTTCTTAAATTGATGAATGGGATTCTTTATTACATAAAATAAAAAAAATTTATGCACATTTCACAAATTTGTTTTTTCTTTCTTCCCTTCTTCAAGAAGAATGAATAAAAATTAAATAAATATTTGCACAGTTTTCTAGCAAGCGTGAAATGACTATGAGCATTCATTTCAATTTGCTATCCACATTATCATCATCAACCCCATCCATTTCAATTTATGACCACCCCCACCAGGTATCAGCTATCATTATCCCTTCTTCTCTTCCTTCTTTTCAAGTCATTTCCCTCGTTTTTATGACAAGTGAGTTTAAGCAGTATTCTGAGGAGAATGCACTTTAAACTAAATGTGTTTTGTTTTCTTGTCAATTACATTCAATTTAAATTTTTTGGTCTGGTCGTGATAAAATAAAAAAAGTTAAAAATAAACAGAGGAAGATGAAACGCAAAGTCAACTTTTAAAGAAAAAAGTTTAATTTTATTCATTACCCCGTAAGTAAATAAATAAGAGATGTTACCCATTACCCATCATAAAAAATAAACTTACTTTTTTTTAAATTTCAAGACAAAAGTGACAATAATGTTAATAACGATAATGTAATAATGACAGCAGCAGCAGAAGGAAGAGAGACATGGCGGTGGCAAAGACGGAGCGTGCGTGACACTTGAGCGATCTCTTTATGACTCTTTCATTTTTATCGCTCAGGAATATCAACATTCTTTCGCTCCTTCATTTCAAATTATGTCTACCTTATTCTGTTGTTGCTGCTGATGTTCTCCATCTTCTTCTTCCTCCATGTCTATAAAAATGTGTACAGTCATTCTCCTCATCATAATCAGCTTCATTCCCTGTCACGATGCTTTTCTCTGAAAAGTATGAGGAGGTTCCTCCACCTTATCTCTCCTCTCTGCTCTGCTCTCTGAACACGACGACCAGTAATAATGAACTGACGATGAGAGAAGAAGAAGAAACGGGTAAAAATTAATATATTAAGCAGGTATAATAATAATGATGATGAAATGACATTCTCGGCTTCTCAACTCAACTTTTCCGCTTCCTCCCTTTTCCCTTTAAACCAAGCGCAGCAGCAGCAACCTTGGCTTTCATTATGAATTTCTGGTGGATAAAAATGTTTAGTTTCTCAGTCATCGTCATTATCATCAACATCATCCATACAGCAAAGTAAAGCAGTTTCCACGTTTTTCCATGCACAAAAAAGAAAAGCCGCATTTAAAAATGGAATGAAATGGAAGGAAGGAAAACTCGTCGTCGTGAGTTTCTTTCTGCTCACTTGTCACAATTTCCAAATTATTATTAATGTAGTTTCTCCTCATACGTAGTAGACAAATAATAAAACAAGACGAACGAAAGTGCTTTATAAAGTAAGAATACGTAAGAAAGGAAGTCAACAAGTTGCCTGTAAGTAAATGTGGAAGCAATGCATTTGCAATGTAATACTTATGAAATGGAATGGGGAAATGGAAAATAAATCACCATTTTTCTTCATCATCGCTCTTTGAAAACTGGGTACTTGTTCAATTTTTCGATGTGTATTTACAGTAAAGTTACACTATTCGCCCTCGTAAGTAACTCGATTTAAATTTTGAATTTCACATTAAAAGATTTATCCATGTGAGTTATAACGCAACAGCATTCCCCCACTTTTCATCTTGCTTTGATTTTGTTCCCTTCTTCTTTTCTGGACGGGATTTGTTCTTTCTTCTCAGTTTTCTTTCTTTCAAGACGTGAAGCAGTCCAGCAGAGTCAAATGGTGAGAAAAAGTAGGGATCCTTCTGTTGCACTGTTGCAGCAAAGCAGTAAAAAAGGGAGTTTTTGCTTCTTCTTCTTCTTGGACTTTCGTCTCGGTTCAACTGAAAATATGAAGCATGACTACCAAAACCAAATTGAAAGCTCTCCCTGTTTCTCTCTTCTGTCCTCTCATTCCGCGTGGAAGGAAACCCACATCATCAGTAAAGTACAAAAGCTCAAATTTAATTATTCTTTTAATAGTACTGAACTGGCTGGGATAAGGAAAGTAAACCTTAAAAAGAAACCACCACTTGCTGAGATGCTCTTCTGTAGAATGACAGGAGATATTATGAAGGAATCATTACGTAAACACTAGCAGGGACACTAAAGCCCTTCTCAATACCAATAAGTTTAAGATTAAGAAAATGAAGGCTCATTTTTGTGGCTTCTTAAGTAAGTAAAAGTAAAAATAAATTTTTAATCCCTTTTCAAGTCCAACTCCCTTCCTTTCTTTACTTTCAAAGAAATGCTCTTTCTGTTCTTTAATGGTTCGTATAAGCAAAGTGAAGAAAAAGGATTAAAAAACGAACTGTCCAGCCGAGAGCTCATCTTATTCTTTTGTAACCAGATTATTACTCATCCACCTTTTCCACACTCTTTCTTAATATGAGCAATTAACCTTATTTAACCAAAATTACCCAACTAATTTCAGAAAAAACCTGATGGTAATCTTATAAAATTGTTAAATGATGGAGTTTGGACTACTTCGTTATCGTTTAACTCTTCTTTTAGAATTTGCATAAACCAAATATTATAATACATGTCATTATAAACTAGCTATTTTCCTCGGAAATCTAGCTTTGAATGTAAATATTCATTACATGAAAAACTGTCAGAAAGTTATTTTTTCTTAAAAACCAATTTAAAAAAGGAGCATTATTAATAAACTAGGATATTATATGCGTGTAGGTAATATACACACAGAAAAAAGTCCCAAAATCCCACTTGCTGATCTTTTCCCCCACCATATTATAGTAAATAGATACTCTCCTACCTGCACTGCACTACACTTACATAGAAATATTTTCTCTTTTTTATGAGGATGATCTGAGGTGACCCCCTGTTGTGTGCTAGTGTACAGTAACAACAATAACAGTAATAGCAATAGCAGCAGTGATAATAGTAATACATAATGGCAAACGTTATACACACATTCAACAAACAACATTCTTCAAAGAGGTTGAGTTTCGTTTAAGAAATTTATATTTTTCATAAACAGAAGACGTGATATTTATAAAAAGCAAAGGAGAAGGAATAATGGAAGAAATAAGCTGCATTTATTTTATTATTATTTACAATCATTAATACAATTCATATTTATTCTTTACTTGCTACTTCCCATTGTTGCTCATTTTTATTTTCCTTCCATGATCGTTTTCCTATATTATTATTTTACTACGGTGTTAAGATGTTTGAATCATACTTAAAATCTTAAAATAGTAAAAAATGGCAGTAGAATCTTGAATCTTGTCTATCACTAAGTTTTAAAACGATTTAAAAATGTTAAAAGGATACATGGCCACATTAGTTTGACTTTTAGTTTTACAGGAAAATCTCGGTTAAGCTCAAAAGAGTTAGAAACTCAAACCAGCAACCTCAAAATCGTAACAAACAATACAAAACGATAAAAAAAG
>JAHZNJ010001248.1:0-12563 GCA_027744475.1 Lepidocyrtus cf. sotoi NNG-2020 | reverse complement strand
CTTCCACTCTACTTCTCAATATACTTCCACTTGCCAACTTCACTTTGTATGTATGTACATTTGAGCCAAAACTTATAATAATATAATGAAGTCTGTGAAAGCATTGTGAAAAGTAGATCGGGGGAGTTATAAATGATATATACACACACAGACGAATGAGTTCCTCTCCTCCTTTCCAAGAAATTAAGGAACAACGCTGTAGGTTCAAATACTGCTATGTACTCACTTTAGTACTGTGAGAGAAGAAGGTAATTTAGGTCGACAGCGACGCATTCACATCATCATCATCATCATTGGTACACATCCGTGACTTGTCATTACGAACGACTATCTCCCATGCTTCTGCTGGAGTAGAAGAAGATTCACGATCCACCTTCCAGCACCAGCACCAGCAGCAGCAGAAGAAGAAGCACCTCCACAACAGGAGCATCAGCTCAAGCAGCAATAAAAATCCATTTTGGAGGAGAAGAGGACCCGCGATCATGGTAATATTTCGTAAAGTAGACAAGAAAAATGTCAGGAGCATAGGAGAAACCCTTAGTCATTTTGCATTGTTATGCACTTCTTGCCCTTTATCATTATCATGAAACTCCTCATAAGTTTTTCAGCGCATCTGTCCGCAGCCAACTTTTCCCTCCTCTCAGCTCTCTCTCCGTAGAGGTCTTAATCTCTCTTGTTCTCTGTGTGTGTGGTGGTGGTGGTGGTGTGTATATGGATGGAAGGAAATAATGTCATAAGTCAAGGGAGGAAACAGCGTTCTCTACTTATCACATCGTGACTAGACTGATTGTGAATGGAATGAGTGGTGCATGGATGGTGTTTTAGCTGTCCTTATCTTTATTGGAAGTGATGAGAAACTTACGACGACATAATAATAAATGGCAAGACACAGACACACTCACACAAACTCCACTCAACTCTCACAGCAGCACAGCACAGCAAAATTCTCGCAAAAACTTTAATCCACCACCGTACCACAACGCAGTAGTAAAAAAGGGTTAACAGCATTCTTTCATTTGGTTAAAGTAGATTTTAACGTTTTTTGAAGTAATTTTACTATTTTAGCTTCTTCCTCTGAGTAAAAGTATGCTTATTACTTACATTGCATTGCAATGGAATCGTTAAAACTTTGACTTGAAATGATGAACATTTCATTTCAAATGGAGAGAAAAAGGAAAAGTTTAGAATAATAAGAGATGAGAAATTACATGTCTGGATTGTATCAGAATTATCATCTACTAACTCCAATCATCATCATATAGTACGGCTTCACTTGAAAGAAGTGGGTAGTGGCGGTGTTTTCTGTGACAAGTCCATGTTCCATGTTGTGTGGTGTGGTGGTGCGGTGCATGTTATACAAGGAGCTACAATTTAGATATTTCCGGCCGCACAAATCTAGTATAAAGTCAGCTAAAACAGCATTTGCTGCTTCTTTCTCTTCTAACCGAGGAAATAGCAAAGCAGTAGCAAGTAGCAAAGAGAAGTAAAAAGTTATCCGAATCCAAAAGTGCATTGCAACAATGAAAGACGATTGAAACAAACTCGTTCTGGTTTTATATCGCATCGCAGCAATGCTCAAAAACTTTTAAACTTCCTCCTTTCAAAATACATAAATACATTTATTTCCTCTCTTCTTCAGTTCTTCGTTTTCTCACTTCTCCTGTAGCAAACGGGTAATAGTAGCAGCAGAGCTGAGTGAGTACTCTCCTCTCCGCTTTCCTTCCTTCTTTCTTTCGCTTGTTCTTGTTCGTTTTTCTTAGCAGGCTACATTTTATTCTTGTGAGTGTGTGAACTGCATAGTTTTAGAGAAGAGGAGAAGGATTCAATAAAGTTGGTTGAATGTTGAATGCATGAAAGGGAAACTTGTAAGTTGTAAGTAAGAAGGAGAAGAAAACGAAGTAGAAGACGAGAAGAAGCCAGACTTTTTAAGTGAGGCATTCAGGCAAAAGGAATAGGTGGCCATTTTCACGAGTTTCTCTCATTAACCACCTTGTATTCTCTCCACGCACTCTCTACCACCACCACCAGAAACAGCATCGGCAAAACCAAACTCTGAAAACTGAGCTGGAGAAAGAGGGAGAGGGAGGGAGTAATAAGGAAGAAAAAATATATAATGCGCTGTTGTAAGATTACTCTTGGCTGCCAGGCAAGGCAAGAAACATAGCATAACTTAATGGATGTTATAAGACGAACTAAAAAGGAACAGAGCAGAGAGAAAAAAAATACCAGCAGTACCTATTCATTCTTGTATTCCTCGTCTAATAAAAGGAAAGTTAGTGGGAAACGCACAAATCAAGACATCATGTTCTTTTTCCAACAAGAAAATGGTTGCAGGATCTGCAATTTTTCAATTAATTTCTCACTCGCTTCCTTTTTCTTTTCTTTTTCCTTTTTATTCTTCTTCCATTTCTATGCCAGGCTTTGGTTACTTAAGAAGAACTCAGCTTAGCTCAACATATCTCAATTTTGTATTAAAAAGAAAAAAAGAAGTGTAATAAAATAGCGTGCATGCATTGATTAAGTAAAGCAAAGTGAAAAGAAAAAACTGCTGCTGCTGCTGGTGGTGAAAACCGAGAAGAAAAGAATAGACGATGAAGAAGAATAAAAATAAGTAAATGGAGGGGCGATTGAAATGTTGTATTCCGCTGAAGCTTTTAGCTAAGACGATGATTTTCCCTTCTAGTCTTTCGTAATGATAGGCATTAGCTATAGTTTAGTAATTTTTCTTACCTGGTAGCAGCGGCAGCAAAACATTTTTTAAACTAAAGAAATTTTATAATTTAAGGTTAAGCATGCAAAATTATAAAAAATTGTAATCAAATAAGGAATTTTAAAACTGTATCAGACAAGACATTTCATCTAGTTCACTTTTTTTTTGAAAAAATTGAAGAAAACAATTCGGTTGGTAACAGCAAAACAAAAACAGGATCAAGTTCTCATCTGGTTTGACACAATTATTTTATTTACTTTTAAAGTACAAAGCTTGTAGGCAATTAATCGCTCAATGTTTTTTTCTAGTTGGTTTTGATTATTACGCAATATGCAAATGCAAAGTAGAGGAGAACCTCCCTGTTTACACTTTACAGCGTCACCCTTCAAGATATCATTTATCTTTATCATTATAAAATCAAAGATGCGCAATAGTAGAAGTTGTAGCTTTTTTGATATTTCTCAGAAGAATTCTACAACTTCTGGCACTGCCCTGCTTACTCGCCTAGCTCGCTCACTCACCCCGCCGATGATAATGATCATATTTCATATGTGATTTGGTCTCACTGAACCAATTATAACTGTACAAATCGAAATAAAACAAAGAAGTAAAACTTCTCTTCAACAAATTAAAACTGTTTTATTTAAATAAAACAATATTTTATTTTTCTATTGCTTCTCTTCTGATCTTGCTGCTGCTGCTGCCGTAGACGGACGAGATCATTAAAAATCAGCAGCAGCATCAGAAGAATAAAAAGGCTTTCATAACGGTTCCTAGTTTGACTCAAGGAGGAGGTGAATTATAGTAGAAAAGCGGAGTCAGAGAGAGAAAGAGAGAGAGTGCAACATAATCCTAATAACAACAGCTGCAATCATTTTTAAGTGTGAATGACTGGATCAACCCGTTTGCTCTGCTCTGTATAGATTTCTTCTTTCTGCTTTAATTTTTCTCTGCTGCTATTGCTATGCTGCTGAAACTTCTTTTGCCTTCTTGGCATCATGATGACGATGATTCCTCGTCTCGTCGTCTTTTTTCCTTCGTAAATTGAAAGGAATTAGCTTAAGGTTGATATTCAAGTTTTAATGGGGAGCCCTACAGCATAGAAGCAAATGAAGGAGGCAATTGAAGATGCAATTGTATCGAATAAAATATTGTTATAAAAATCATTCAAGGTGCCTGCCTGCTCGCTACTTTCATCTCTCAAGTCAGAGAGAAGTCAGATCAAAGTATTAATAAAATATATAAACTTGATAAAATGTGTACTTTTCTTATTCTTGATTGCTGTTAAAGATGGATGACTGACTAGGAAATCAAATCTTTGTCTACGTAAGTAGCAGAGCAGTGAATATATTTACTTACTCGGAAGAACTCTAATTTAACAAATGAAAATCTAGATCGAAGTTAAGTATTGTTGCTGTTGATGATGATGATAATAATGAGGGTGATGCGAATGATGCAGGGATGCTGTGGTGGTGGCACTACAGCAAAGTAGCATAGCATAGCAGAATCAAAATAAAAAATCAAACCAGCAACGGACACTTTATTATCAGCAGCAGCAGCAGCAACAACAACAGTGAGTGAAGGAGACTAACTACCTGCAGAACAACCATCACTATTATACCACCTGCTCACCACCAGCTTTTGATCTTTGGCTCTTTTTCATAATACTGTTTTTTTAGAAGAAAACAAGAAGCAACAATACTTAAGCAAGCAGCCTTTCCTTCTCCTATCTACTAAAGTAGTAAGCGAAATAATAACAAGAATCTTTTTTACTACAACAATTTTTCTTAAATGTTTTTCATCATTCCTTTTTATCCATCTATCTATCTGACTGAAGTGAACCCTTATTAATAATACCTGTACCTGGCAGCTAGAAAACAAGATCAAGTCAAGTCAACAACGAGGAGACAGATGAGGTACACTACACATAAGAGTCGTTTCGTTGGTGGACGAAAGCAAAGGCAAAGACTGAATAGCAGAAAAAGCAGATTATTATGTTATTACATTGCGATTGCATTATTCATTAGTTGAATACCAATACCAAAAGTCGAGTTCAAGAGAACTAAAGTCATTGCATTGCATTTAGGTGATCCCATGCATGATCACTTTTATATAAAAAAACCTTGTTTTGTTATTGCCAATCCAATCACATCGACTAAAAAGCTCCTTGCTATTTATTCTTGGTTTAATAACAATAATAATGTGCTGATAAAAACTTCTCGGCGATGCGATGATGACGAAGAAGAATGTGATCCCTTTTGTGTAATCCTCCAATTTTAGATAAAGCGAAACTATGTAGCATTTTTAACAGTTGTGAAATAAAATCACCAACCACATTATCTATATATCACTGTCTGTCTCTTTGCATATCCGTCTTCCTTCTCCACTCACACACAACATAAAAATCTTGATGTCTAGCAGAAAGAGTGAACAATGAAGAGGTACTTTTACTCAAACATAGCGGGATACAATGTAGTAGTAATGCAGCGAAGAAGAGATTAAACTATCAGAATAATAAACATTATTTATTTAATCTCACTCACTCAACTACAACAACGCAACTTTGACTGAACAGGTATCGGAATCGAAAGGAGCTAATTATAATAAGACAGATGGATTAAACTGATGATGATTCGATCTCATTCTCATCTCATTTATTGAAGTAATTTCGATCAAACTTCAAAGACAAGTTGTTTCGCAGAATACCTTGTCATGGTACCACTTGGCATTTGTACGTAATTACGGTATGAAATGAAATTCTACAAAGGAGATATCAATGCCTCAAGGCGAAGCAAACATTTCTAGATTATGTTGTGAGACAGTTGTGAACAAAGCGAAAACATTTGTGTTCAACTTTTCATGAAAAAAATGCTGAGAAATGCAACAATGACAAAAAGTGCAATATTCTTGAATTCTTGTTCTTCTTAGTTTGCATTGTTGATGTGCATTGTTGCAGGATCATTGCAAAACAAACAATTTGAATAGTATTGTAGTTGTTTTCAGGTTTAAGTAATAGTTCTTTACTTTTTTGTATTCTAACTTAACTAGTTTGGGGATTGATGGCTTAGGTTTACAGTAAAAAAGCCGGATTTTAGAAAAAATAAAATGTACGTATGTAATATGTACATAATTTTTTTATATTAGCGCTGTATGCAGTTTGCATTACAGGTTTTAGGATTTGTAGCAATGACAAAGTTTACTGTTTGACATCTTTAGCATTAACGAATCAAAATCCTTTATAGGACATAATAACAACGCAAAAGAAGACAAGCCATTTACTTTGTTTTGTACATTGAAGGTTGTTTAGCTCAATTTTTGTCATATGTTTCATTACCACATCGCTGTAAAAAATAAATAAAATTTTACGGATTGGTAGCGTAGATGGGCTTCTCGTTGAAGTACAAAAAAAGTAAAAATTTCTTCCGAGAATAATATACTGTTTGATACTAAGGTAAATCTCAAGAAATTCAATGATAATAATAATGATCTTCTCTCCGCGCATCTCTCTACTATAGCTAGCGACTAACTGTGCCAGTGACTTGATCTCTGTCTCTCTCTACGACACTGGGACAATTGCCAACTAAGGTAGACGGAGATAAAGTAAAGTGCATCTATTCTCTTCTTCCTAACAATATATTACCGCTTCTGGTTTGGCTTTGGCTTCCTCCACCACATAGCTTCATCACCACACCATCCAAAATTCTTTGTTAGTAGCTCTTCTCTCGCTCTCTTGTCCCAGTGGTTTTCATTCTTCTCTTTCTCTTCTTCATTTCAGTCAATGTTCAACATTTTGAGCTTATATAGTAAAACTCTACGCAAGCAAAAGCAGCTTTTTAAAGTGATATTATGGATTTTAGGTCATCGGCCGAGAGTCGAGAGCAGGCAGCAGCAACGCGCCAGTCTTATCCTGGGCTATCCCTTTCAAGATAATAAAAAATCTGTTTGCCCTTCCTTGCAATAAAGAATTCCACCACACCACTATTACACGCGGATGAAAACGGTAGGGTTGGTCGTTCCTTCGTTCGACATTGTGTCTGTGAGCTCTGAGCTGAGTGAGTGAGGGAGAGAAGAGAGAAAGAGAGGGACGCAATATAAACATTAACCACGCCGCTCTGCTCTAAACTCACTTTTTCCTTCAACAAACACGACACATGATTATTATATGGTTAGTGAATAAAGATAGATTACTATGCTAGGACATGTAATATCGCTACTGTTTTCATTCTTAACCTATATATTTTTGCTTTTACCTTTTCTATATTTTTTTCATTGATAATAGTTTTTCCTCACTAGCTTTAGCTTTTCCTATATTTAGTAAGAAACAACACCAGCAGCCCAACCGATAACGCAGCCAAGCTTAACTTCGTTTTTTGCTTCTAGTGAAGAAGAAAAAAACCGAATAGTTGTTGATTCAGGTCGAAAACGAAAATGGTGCTGTTTTGTGGACTAAAATCTTTTGGAGAGGTAGGCTGGGGTTCTGTTCTGCCCAAAGCCTCTAATGTAAAAACTGCTGTGTTCTTTCCTACTTTCTTTCGTTTCGTTTTCATATGACAAAGATTTTTTTTGCAAGTTTTGCAAAAAAAGAACTTAAGGAAGGCCAGTGGGAGTATAAAGTGTGCAAACTCAAAGCAGTGAAAGAAAGTCTTACTCGCCATATCTACAGCAGTATAAGAAGGAGCAAAGAAAAAAAAAATCATTTCGAGATGGACACTGATTTCCTTTTTTCTTATATAAAGTATGAAGTAAGTCGTTTTAGCTTTAAAGCACAGTAAATATGTTTGTTGGCTTACATAATAGCACTCGACGCAAACAAACTCTTCATCATCGCTTAGTAAGTGAGCGAGCGACTTAAGACAAAAAAGCACAGGTTGCTCAGCTCAACTCAGTTCTGAAAGAAAGAGAAAGAAATACCTTTTGACACGTTTCTTCCATGAGCTGCTGCTGCTCTTGTGCGTGTGTGTAGGTTACACTTTATAAAAAAGTTTTTACCTTACAACTTACGACGTGGCAAAATTCTCTAATCGATATTTCTTTGCATAATACGTTCAGGCACTTGCTGCCGCTGTCGCTGCTGCTGAGCTGCTGTTATTGCATAACTTCACTCATTCAAGATAGTGTCAAAATGGTCAAATAATTATTCTTCATTTCATTCTTTCACGTCTCAGTCACACACACATTCAACAAAAAAAAATCCGCTGCTTCGCTAATTTATCCCATAGCACAGCAAAAAGCAATGCAAAGAAAAGTAAAGGAGCCCAATCAGATTTAGCTGTCCATTAAAACAATGAATGCATGAATAATTTTCCTTTTCATATCATTTTCATTCATACACATGTATACAATGTATCAACACATTTCGCCATAATAATCATATAATATATACTTACTTACTTTGCATTTGCATGTCAAAAAGTTTCTTTTTTGATTGGCCAAGAAAAACATTTTCTTTTTTACCAAACAAAAAAAATGTGAAAAAGCAGAGCAAAAAACAAAAGAATATTTCATTTGTTGGCAGCTTTGCTTTTTATTTAGCCGTAGTTATTACAGAGTTTTACAGACATACACTATTTCACCTTAGGTTTTGCCGTTTTGTTGGCGTTGTTAAGTATTATTTACTATTCCACGCAGGAGTTGCTGCACTATATTCTGCTAATAACATGCTTTAGTCGAACTTAATAGGCACTCGTCAGTTTTACCTTTACCTATATCGCCATCGCATCGCATCGTCAAAATGGTTATTAAGGAACCGTCTAACAGTCACCAGCGACAGCGTATCGCTTCGTTTCGTATCACTTCACTTGGGCAATTTAAATCTCCCCTCAAATTCTCCTACTCCTCAATCAGTTTAAATTTTTGATTCACGTACTACCTCAAAATGTGGTATTAGCCCAATAAAAAAAAGCTCATCTATTAAGTATAAGTATGGCTGGGTAGTTATAAAACATGTCTTTAAAAAATAGGGAAGAAAAAAGTTGCAATAATCAATACTGCATGCCTAGCACTAGCAATGCTTCAAGAATATCTACATATTAAGCGAATATAAAGCATTATACTTTTTTTCTCAATGGTATCATCATCAGACATTTAATAATATTTTTATGTCTTGCTTTTGGTCCAACAACAAAATTCCACAATAATAACGATTGATTGCTAAAAAGCAAATCTAAGCATTATACTTTTTTTCTCAATGGTATCATCATCAGACATTTAATAATATTTTTATGTCTTGCTTTTGGTCCAACAACAAAATTCCACAATAATAACGATTGATTGCTAAAAAGCAGAAATCTATTTTTTGTAGGATTGGCCTTTTTACGTATATAGCTCATGGCATGGCATCTCATTGTAATGCCCGAAGAAAAGAACTAGGAGCCGAGTTTATTAAACTTAACTTAGATTAAAGAGAAAAAGGGAAGTAATATAAGTGTATTTATCGTCATCATCATCATCATCTTCTTCTTCTTCTTCTTCTTCATAGCCATCAACTTCGACACATGCAATCATCGAACGGACCGACGAAATTTTCTATGGGATCTGCCGATGCAATTCACCAACCTACTCATTTCTTTTATGCTACTGGTCTGACCAGAAATCAGAAATGATACGTTTTATTCCCACCACTACCACCTAGTCCATACATTTATATTGTTTGTTACACTTTATTTATACATAAAAAGAAAGAAAGATACATTTATTTTCCTTTGCTCCTTCTTTCGTTCCTTCTCCCTTCAATTCACTTTTTTACGACCATGAAAGGTCAAAATCAACAGCAGCAGCAACGCAACGGCAAGAGTAAAGTGAGATTGGATCTTTTAATCCTGTAATCAAGCTCTCATTCTGTTTACTACTGGGTTGGTTGATGGAAGCAAATACAAACATCAACAGCAGCGGCAGCAGCAGCGACGGCACTCTTTACTCTTTTACACTACTGCTGAAGAAATATATGTGTTACATTTTGATCATGAGATATTCATTAGCAGCAACAGCAGCAGCAGCAGTAGAAAGTGCAATATAAGGCAAACGAAAACATAAAACCAAACAGCTTTACTTTACTCTAGATCAAAAAGAAAAAGAGAGCCAACAACAAAATTTACTATTCCTTTCTTATCACATCACCGTCATCAATAATGCTAGTCCACCACTTTGCTAATGAATGCGGAAAGCTGAATAAATAATAATACCAACACTAAAAAACATCATCATCAACATCACAATCGCATCGGCAAAAAAACAAAAATCAAGTGTAAAAAAGCAGCCGATCCTTTCCTTCCTTTCCGTCGCTCGTTCGTCGTCGTCATACACGTAACTAGGTTGATGATGGCAATGGCGTGGTGGCTTTTCTGTTCTGTTGTTGTGGTGTTTCATGTTTTGTTGTTGCTAGCTCGTAAATCAAGTTAAAAAAATACAATAAAATACTTCTCATGATGACTGCAGAGAAGAGAGAGAAAAACGAAGAGATGAAACGGAAAATATACATACATAAGTGTTAAAGTTCCGTGTATAAGAAGACAGATGGACTTTACCCCTTTTCCTCCACTTTAACATTAAAATCTATTACAAAGAAATGAACCATACCGGGAGGAAGAAGAAGATAACTACTAATTCGAAAACGCGAAGCAAAAGCAGGTAAAGGTAAACTTCTCCTGCAATGCTGATGGTGATGATGAATAATCTCATCGTAATAAGGAAGGATGCGTAAAATGTTTTTGTAAACATTCCGACAAGTGAAAATACAAACACTGAAACACTGACAAAAAAATTCTTACCTGAAGGGTAAATAAATGGACATATGTTACTTTTTTCGAGGGAAGTGCAAGGTGCAATGCAATAACGTACATTACATTACTACATTTCAGCATTTTGTACTCGTACTTGGTTAAATCTCCAATTCAATATTTTTATTTTATCGCTACTCATTTTAAAGTTTTATGTACAAATAAATACGAAGAATGAGAATTAGAATTAGATGGCTTTCGGCTGGTGGTTTTGGAGAATTGTATAAGATAAAAAAGTACAAATATTATATACAATGTCTAGCGTTCAGCCTTGGCGGCGTCGTCGTCGTTGCGTTGTTGGCTCTCATCCTCATTATCATCTCTCTCCTTGAAAGAAATAGGAAGAGATGAGAATAAAAAGTGAATTTACTTTTTAGTAGGAAGAAGGAACAGGAGCAAAGGTTTTTAAAGAATGAAAAGAAGAGAGGACAGGTGTGCACCAGGACCAGGATTTTTTTTGTGGTGATGGTGGTGGTGGTGGTGCCCTTCTTACCCTGTCTTGTTGTGACTGTGACGATGAAATAAACGATAAAATGAAAAACAGATTCCCTCTCTCTGCTTGCTGAATTTCATACACTTTTATAACCAATCTTTCTTCTTCTTTTCTTGAAAAATAATTACGTGAGCATTGCCTCGGGATAACAAGTCAAGTCAAAGCCAAGGTAGTTTTTTCAAAGGGCTCCCACAACCAGCTTCTGAAACTGCTATTATTACTAAAACTAAATTCAAATTGTCCATGAGAGCGTCTCGGTTGTAAAAAAGTCTTTTACCTCGCGTTCAGAAAATACATGAAACCCTGAATAATGGAATGGCCCAGAAAGATTGAAATTTTTTATACTTATACACATACATACATATGAGTATGCACAGAAATATTACCTATGCAGGTATGTGTCTGCTTCGCGTTTTCTTCTACTCGTTACTCCAGACTCGACCTTTTTATCCTTGAGAAATCCTTTTTATTATAGGATGTCATTGTCATCAGGCAGGATAGGTTTCCTTCATTGCACTCGTCCAAACTAAATAGCCCAATATACACGGGCATAAGATGAGAAGAGCAATAGCAATAGCAGTAAAGGCAATGGCAATAATGGTAGTGTCATTTCTCGTGTCATTTTCTCTCTCCACTTCTTCCGCTCTTGCCTTGTTCCCTTCATATCTTTAGTTCCCTGCTCGTTCCATATTATTACAGTTGTGTGTGTGTGGGTGATCCAGATCACTTTTCCATTTTCCGGCTCCGGAAAACAACTCGACCACAGCGCAACACGAGATGATGAAAAAGATCATCATCGTCATCACCATCAGCACTTATTGCAATCCTTATGTAGTTAGCTTTAGCTTAGGTATATCTATGGGAAGTCACCGGTGTGGTAGTATCCATATATGTAGGATTTTTTTATTTGGGAGAAAATGTGCCAATTTGTGGTGCTTGCCACAGCTTTCTGCAACCATTTTCAATTCAC
Source organism: Lepidocyrtus cf. sotoi NNG-2020 (assembly GCA_027744475.1). Taxonomy (NCBI): domain Eukaryota; kingdom Metazoa; phylum Arthropoda; class Collembola; order Entomobryomorpha; family Entomobryidae; genus Lepidocyrtus; species Lepidocyrtus cf. sotoi NNG-2020. The sequence continues at coordinate 615 of JAHZNJ010001248.1, read as the reverse complement.
TACCACGATGATGTGAATGTGTGAGGAGGTACGAGTGAGTTTAACCAAGCAAGGAAAGGAAAGAAGGAAGGAAAAGAAAAGGGGAAAAGAAGGAAAGGCTATTTTCTCTTCTCCTAAATGAAGAAAATAGAAAGTTCTTTGGATGGATGGATAGGCGTCTACCTCACAGTAATAATGCGTATTGGAATGACAATGGTCACGGCTACGACGATGAAGGAAAAGAAAAGAAGAGAGTGTCGAACTAAAATGGAAATGAAAAGTAAAGCGTTTTACTCCCACCCATAGCTTTACCTTACAAACAAAATCCTACCAAAAAGAGCAAAGCAAAGTAAAACGAGTACTGATTATACGTACATATAAAAGAGAAATGTTTCAAGAGAAGGATTAGGATTCTACTATCAAACAGCAGCAGCAGAGTCAAAGGGCAAACCACTAACCTTCCTTTTTACATGTCACATTATTTGTAACTGTAACTGCGGTAGTGTATAGAACATTTTCTCAAGCTCTCTCTCTCTCTCTTTCTTTTTTGTTTACTGCTGGTGACATGCAATGAACATATAAACGTGATGAAGGGTGGACAACAAACAAGAACATAACACATGTGAGTGTGTAGTG
>JAHZNJ010001247.1:0-11143 GCA_027744475.1 Lepidocyrtus cf. sotoi NNG-2020 | reverse complement strand
TCAGAAGAATTTCATTTCAAATTATGGAAGTTTGTACATGATTCCCAAACAAATCACCTCCTGTGCCATTTTTCAGGATAACAACGTGACTTTTGGAGGTTGATGGGGCTTTGCAAATATTTAAGTCTATGTTTAGTGTTTAAGCAAAGCATTTCCTTCACTTTATTCTTCTTCTTTTCTTTGCGTTTAGAGAGAGAGAAAGTTTTTAAATGCATTTGTCTGTGTTTGTGTGTGTTCATAAATAAAATTTAGATAAAGAGTATCCATACACACTGCGAGAGAGAATCCCAACTCCCTTCCAAACATAAATCGATTTAGGAGAGAATATTTCATCAGAAAATTATTGCTTTTGGAGTAAGAGAGAGCTAACCAACCGACTCCATTCTTTATTCTTATTATGCTCCTTCTTCTTCTCCACCCAAGTTGAAATTTAAATAGGAGAAGGAAAGGAGTGATTTAAAGAGAGAGAACAACAACAAAGCAAAAGCAAACATTTTTTGCACATGGGAAAGAGAGAAGAAGGGAACAGATAAATTATACGGAAATAATTTACTGTGTTTAGGGAGGAGGAAGAAGAAGAAAAAGAAAGAAGAAAGCAAGTTTATTTATTCAACTTTGTTGTTCTTCTTCTCGCTCTCTATTTCTCCCTCTCTGTTCTGCTTTGCTCTAAATTCTCAAAGAAAAACCTACTTTCATATTTTGCAAACTCTCTTCTCTTCTCTGTTCTCGCCGCTCAATTCAACTCCCGTTGGCCCTCGTATAAATAAAGCAGTGCATTCCAGATTCAAGATAAAAGCTTGAAATAATAATAATTTTGTATTTCTCTCTCTCTCTTTCTTTCTTTTTCTTTGCTATTTTATTTACTTATTGCTTCCTCTCTCTGGCCTTGTGATGATAATAATAATAATAACAGTAATATGTAATAATGAATATGAATATACGTAATAATGACAAAATACTTTTTCCACGCTCAATCTTCCTTATTATTATTTATGCTCATCTTTACTAGAAATGTACAGCAAGGCAAAGCGTAATGATTTATCCGTGTCTTTCTCCTCGCCAAATTTATACGTAGTAGTAGTAATAGTAGTTAAATTTGGTTAGTAAAAGCAGAAAAGCAAAAGCAAACTTTTTCTTCTTTACTTACTTTTCTGTTTCTCAGCTTTTAGTTTCCTTTTCACTATTTTAAATAATTTGTGGAACTCCTCGCCCAAGGTCCAACTTTTCTCCATACTCCCTGCCCTCATCCCTACTCATTCCAATATTTTAGCGAGTAAGGAGAGTGTTTTGTTAATCATTTTTTACTTTCTTCTTCTTCTTCGTCTCATATTTTCTTTCTGCAGAATTAGAGTTTCACTTGAACCTTTCATTTGCTCGTTAAAAAGATACTCGTCAGTGTCATCATCATCGTCATGGCCAGTTTAGTTTAGTCTAGTCCAGTCCAGTCTGCTAGTCCCTCATTACTTACTTACACACAAGCTTTTAGTTTAATATAGTTTATGAGCCTTACGTACTTGATTCTTCGTTAGCTGCCATCATTATCATCATTAACTTTGGCACATTACAACTTACGCATTATGTTCTGGTCTTACATAATTTTAATGCTAATGCTCATACCCGTACTGTACCTCCCAGACTTTTCCTTTCTTGGCTAAAACAGAAAGTTTATGTTTTTAGAGAAAGAGAGAAGAAAAAACTCCACTAAATGATCGTCATTTTCTTTGCCAACTTTTTCTTTTAGTTTTCTCCTCTTTTACTCTCCTACTCTTTCTTTACATTCTCTTGCTCAAACTAAACTTCAAAAGTTACAAGACACAACAGCAGCTACAGCAAAACAACATTTATTTTATATTTTCAACTCAAGAAAGAGAAAAAGGGAATTTTACATCTTCTCCTCTTCTGCTTCTTCATTCCTTCAGACGAAGAAACTTTTTTTTCTTTTTCTTTTTGAGAAAGAAAGACTTTTTTGTATTTAAGTACAAGGCAGCGACGGGAGTAAGCAGCAAGAGAGTGTATTTTTGTGTAAGAGCAGCAGCGCGGTAGCAGCGGCTGCTGCTGCTGTAATACTGAAACAGCAACAGAGAAGTCATTCAGGCATGACCTCCTACTTTTCTTTTCCTTTCTTTTTGCGGTTTGGTTTCTTCACTCTCCACACAAACCATCCATTCTTTCTCTGCTTCTTCTTCTTTCTCTCCCTCCTCCCTGTTGAAAGCAAAAAACTCATACGTTTACGTCTGAAATTGTGTTTGTATCTCTTCCTGTTCCTCGTTGCAATTTTTTCTAGTATAATAATAAACTTTAACTTTGCTATTTATGTTGAATTGTGGAATTGTTGAATGGCTATGGCTATATTTTTCCTTTCTTCCACCCAACCTTTATAAATGAAGAAATTCTCATTTAGCTCCATCCAATTTGTACCAAATACAGTCACAACAACAACAATAACAAAATAGCAACAACGGTCATTGCCGCCGCCTAGCCGTCTACCTCAAACTATAATGCATGTCATACAGCTACCCATTCATTTATTCACTTTCGTTGGTGGGCTTTAGAAGAATGAGAAGAAGGAACTTATTGCTTCCCTGTTCTGCTCTCTTTCTGCTGCTATAATAAATTTACTAATTCTAAACGCATTTTCACATTATGTACAAATGCTCTACTGGACTGGACAAGGAAATGACTTTTTGGGTTCCTGCTTTCATATGGACGGAGGGAAGGCACGCACAGGCTATAATGTAAACTTATTTATTTATATGAACTCCTTTCCCATATTATTAATATGTATTTCTTCGGCATTCTAACTCCATACATGCATTCCATTCTTATTATAAAGAAGAACAAGAAGAAGTGAGAATTTTATTTTTATTCTTCATATTCGTAACGCAAATGGTGGTGGCTTGGTGGCTGTGGCAATAACAATGAAGCTGCTGCTGTTCTAGTACTGACTGCTGACTTACAGACATAGTCTTCTTCTCCTCCAAGAAGTAAACAACATTCTTCCATGAAGGAGCAATATTACTATTTCACGAAACCAAAAGGGAGAAAGGAAAAAAATTCTGAGGAATAATAAGAAGTATTTTGCTCTACTAGGAGAGAAGGATAATGGTCAGTTTTTCTTCATTGCTTTTATAGCAGATTTCACTCCATAAACAAAAATATGTATGGAGGGATTATGGGATAAAACGGGGACTAGCACAACTTGAGAGAGAGAGACAGAGAACGAATGTTTCGTTGTTGTAATGTTGGTGGCGAGACAATTCTGTACAAAAGCAAGCGAGAGCTACATCAAGAAAAAAGTTTTTTTCTTAAGCTTTTTTGGAGGAAAACAAAGGACGTCTTATATTACCCCATTAGGTAGTAAAGCCTTCCTTAATGTTAGCCTTTTGGAACATTTGAGGCGATGATTATGTTATATTCTGTATTGTGTTGTTTTGTTGCTTTGCTTATAGAAAGGAGTATCGACTTGATACGAGGAAAAGTTAAACTTTAAACTTACACTACAAAATTGCTAAAGTTGCTGAAGAATTCAGAAAGAAACTAAAACTAACTAGGCACTACATTTTTAAATTTATTCTGACAAGAATTGTTAAAAACAGCACTTGGTTCTCATTATGCATGTATGCCAGAAAAAAACAACATGACCATCATCTTATGGTCATCATCACTACAAAATGCCATGAAACTAGAAACGAGACGAGGGTGAAAAGAACAAAAAAACAGTACAGAAAAACGTAAGAGAGAAAGAGAGAAGCAAAATGGAATTCAGAAGAAAGAAAAGGATCTTTCTGATTGGACGGGCGTTTTCTCGAGTATTTGACTCTTTCCTTATTGAAATGTAACATCATCATCGTCCGTTGTGGCGTGCTGCAGAACTGGAATTAAATTGAATCTAAAGTGGACTTAAAAAGTTCAGCCGTTTACATTTCTTTCTCACTTTCTTCTTTTTGTTCTCTCTCTTTCTTTCTATCTAATTTCAGCAAGGGAGAGAGAGACGCCAGACGGACATTTGCTCTGCCCTCTCTCCTTCCTTCTATTCTACCCTTTCCTACTCCCACCTAATAATAGATTCATTGGAGTTCTTCTCATATTATTTTCTAGTAGATTCTCACATCAGGGGAATGATGGAAAATTAAATTCCTCGCTGGCATTCACTCTTTCTCTCTAAGCTTCTTCTCTTTTCTCCTCCCTCTCCTAAACTTTTTTTACAATGCTTCCCTGCTTTACAAAAAGAAGCTGCTGTTGCTTTTTCTGTTGCTGCTGTGCCGCTGCTCTACAGCCGGAAAGAAAGGTCCATCGGCTTCATTTCGTTTTTTCTATTCTTCTCAGGAAAAAAGTTTAATACGCCTACCTTCATTGTCTATAGATTGGGTAAGTACCATAGTTCAGCTTCAACAGTATTCAGAATTTTTGCTAAAAAATGTACAATGAAAAGTTTTAGACAAAAAAATAATCGCAAGAGGGAGAACTCCACAAGGCACTGTCCGTCGACCGTCGGTCGTCCGCTCAGCAGCTCAAAAACCAAAACAACGCAACAGCAGAACATAACAGAAGCAAAACTTACTTTTTTCCTTAGCAAGAATTTAAATTTCAACTTCTCTCTCTCCTCCTCACAATGCAGCACAACTCAAATGGACATGTTGATAAGGAGGTGGATGGAGGTTGAAGCAAAGCAACAGAAAGAAAAACAACAGCAAAGAACTATTTTTTATAAACTTTAAATTGCAAAAAAAACGGACAAACGAGGAAAGAAGGAAGATGAGATGGGAGAGGGCAAATGGAGTGCAAGTAGGTATAAAAAAAGTAACAGTATTTTTTTCCTCAGCAGTAGCAGCAGATATTCCCCTCTATGAACAACCTAAAAAATATTCCATGTTCGTATCATTACGACTCCCAAAAGATACTATTTTTGTTTCCTTCCGAGGAAGAAACTAGGCTTTGTTCCAGGGAAATGTTTTATTGTAATAATAACAAATTTTCTTCTTCTTCTTACTCTCCAAGGATATATTCTAGCTTGCAAGACTGAACTGAACTGGACTTTGGGCAGAAATGGAAAGGAGCTACCTGATCTGATCACTGAAAAGGGAGAAGGAAGAGAGAGAGAGAGGTCAATTTTTTCTCTATCTCTTCCATTTGGATACAATCATGTTCTTATAATATTTGGTTTGGAAGAGAGAAGATGGGAGCTTCCAGCGAGAAAAGAAAATTGGCAAACATTTTTCCTCCACACCAATTTATTTTGTTCCACATTTGTCTGATGTTGATGCTGATGTTATGCTTTTTTTCTTCGAAGATCTTTTTTTATTTCTACGAAAAAGCATCGAATGCGAATGTGTAAGTATTTTTAGTCTCTGCTGCTGCTGCTACTACTACTACTGCAGCTCTTTTGCTTTGGCGTACATAAGAAATAAAACGGAAGCAACCTTCGTATAACTAAATAGATAAGTAACTTATTAACCTACAACTGAGGAAAATTATTTCATTCTGCATGGATCCCGAGAAAAAGAATTGCCCTGCTGAACTGAATTGGATTCGAATCCGCTTCCCGTTTCTTTCGTTCGAGTCGAGCTCTACTCAGCTCCGCTCTCCTCTTTCATTTTTCATTCAAGATTGCGTTACCCGTGCATGCCCTTTTCAATAATTCTCATCATATCTAATCCATACATCCGCTTCTTCTTTTTTCACTTCTTTTTTCCGCTCTCCTCTTTCATTTTTCATTCAAGATTGCGTTACCCGTGCATGCCCTTTTCAATAATTCTCATCATATCTAATCCATACATCCGCTTCTTCTTTCTTTCACTTCTTTTTCCTCTATTTAACAATTTTTTGCATTTCCTTTCTGCAAGCGAAGTAAAAGAAAAAATACTATTCAGGTCACTGCACACACATTCACATATACCTACGCTTACTACACCCCATCTATATTCTTTCTCGTACCTAAAATTTTCTCTTCCGCCTTGATCNACACCCCATCTATATTCTTTCTCGTACCTAAAATTTTCTCTTCCGCCTTGATCTTCCATTTCTCTTTCTCTCTCCCGCGTAAGACCCTATCAAGGAGAAGAAATGAAGATAATATTCCTCCTCTTCAAGTCGCCTTTGGCAAAGGGCAAGCAAACAAAAAAATATATTGTTGCTGCAACTATTATTATTCCACAGTTTCAGAAGCAGAAACCTAACCATAACATGCCATGCCAGACCAGGGATTTTTATGCCACTTCCAGTGCCCACTTTTACTATTTCCATCAGTTAGATGTGGGGTGGTGGTGTATTCTTTACTGTTGCTGTTGGAATAAAAGTAAAAGTAAGTAATTTTGTATTTGTGTGTGTTTGTGTGCGGACATATCTCTTCGTTATCTTTTATTTTTCGTGTCCTTCTTCTCTTCCTCCACACATCTTCATATATTTATACTTAAGTATGATGATGATCATGATCATGACGATGGTGAAGCAGAAATAGAGTAGTGGAGTAGATGGATCGTCGTCGTCGTCCTTTCCTCGCGTCGTTGCTTGGCTGAAGAAGAAGAAGAAGAAGACTGCTTAAGCAAGCAAACTTTCCACTCACCCAACTTTTTTTCTTTCCCTCCTCCGCCGAGTTTACTGTGATGATTACAACATAAGAATATGTATACATAATTTGTCTAGCTTACACTTTCTCCCATCGCCAGCAAAACTCCTTCCTCTCTCTGCTGCTGCTGCTGTTCTGCTCTACTCTTCTGATGTGCCTTTAGTAGTACGTGACTAGTGAGCAATCATGTTTCTCTAGATGAATGCACATCAGAATCAGCAGCCTTTTTTTAAAAAAAATATTTATGGAAAGAAGAAGAGAAGAAGGGAAAATGAAAGAAAAAAAAGTAACCTTCTTTTGGTCTGTCCCTCTCCTCATCCACTCCATTTTTTTGGAGGAACTGCTACTACTATACTGCAGTGGAGGGGAACTCAAGAAAATAACGGCTGCCTGCTTTATATTTTATTCGTTTTGATATATATTTTCTCAGCTAGTGGCAAGTAGGAATAGCAGCAGCAGCATCTTGCAATCACCATCTTGTTTTATATTTTTCGCGAGGGTGATTCATAGCTTCTCTGTTCACAACAATAACAGCAACAAAACAACGCATTGCTTTTTTTACTGCACGTAATCATTTTTCTGCCGACGGCGGCAGAAGAAAAAGCGAACCATCTGAAGAATGAATATCACTACGTTTTACGAAGGGATAATAGTAAAAACTTTTTTTGGACTTGCTATGGGTTAGGAGGAGTGTAGAGCTCGTTTATAAAAAAAGACGAATGAAATAAAAATGAGAATAATGAGGAGACATAGCAAAATAAAAATAAAAATTGCAGAGCAGAGCTAGATGGATGATTTCAGGATATCTATTACATCGCATCAGCAAAAAAAGGAAAGGAAGGATAAGTATTAAAAAAGGCTTCAGGGTCATTCTCATCTCCGACACCAGCAGCACTTTTCCTCCAAGTTTCTTTCTACCCACATCATCCTGATTTGGTTAAATAAAAAACGAAGAAGATTTTAAATATTCTATGAATGGACTAGACGTCTAAAAATAACAGAATTTTCCCTACTAACAAAAATAAAATCTCATTCGAATTACTTGTTTTTGTTTACAAAACTTGGACGTTTTTTGCGTTGTTTTTAGTGGTGCGGTAGGTTACAACTGTAGTAGATGGACATGGAAGATAGACAAGTTAAAAGGTGGACTGGGAGCTCATTCATTTCGGTTAAAGAGCCACCAGAGAGAAACAATATATAAAGCTTAACAAGGCCATGCCACCGCGCCACCACCACCACTGCCACACAGTAGCAGCAGCCACTGCTATGTTACTGCTTGTTTACCCAGCACGACTTTTTTAGACCGGAAAAATTCCGCCGCGATGCTGAAGAAGAAGATGGAGAAGATTTTTTTATTTTATTCTAGTTGGTTCAGTTCGATGTGTGCTTGTTTTATTAAATGATGATGATGATGGTGGCAATTGTGGGAGACTTGTCTTGTTCTTCTTCGGAGGTAGAGTAGAAAAGCAATAGCTCTGTTTTTGATAACACTAATGACCACATAATATTATAGGCTGTAGTGTAGTACAGATACAAACCTAAAGCTACTAACAAGAAAGGAAAAAACTTTTTTTCTCTTCTTCTTCTAGGCAATTTTTTTCTGTTCAGCAAAGAACAGACCAAAAAGTCCAGAGTCGGACGGAGTCGAATTAATGTTAAGTAGAGAAAAGTGTATTTTTTGGCAGAGAAAACAAAAACTTGCTCCCATGCTTGTTCACCCGCTCCGTCTGGAGCAATAATTGTGAAAGGAAGCAGAAGGGGAAGTGGAAGGAAAGAAGGTAATAAGAAGATGAAAAATGAAATGATAAATATATGTAGTAGAAAATGTTTTAGTTTATATTACCCCACACGTTTATTATATCATTTTTTGAGCAATTGCACATGTACAAGGAACGCAACGGCAACCATTACTTAACTGGAGGACATTAATGTGTCTTTAAGAAGAGTAAAAACAGCCGTTCACTGTCCATTTACCACGAGCTTAAGAAGTTCTTTTCACCAAAAAAAGAAAAGAACAAAAAATTATATAAAATATAAAAAAAGTTTCTTCTTCTTTCTTTTTTTTGTTTTAAGAAATTGCCTTGAACAAGATGGTCAAGTAAGATAGTGAAGGAAGAGGGAGTTGATCAACTGGATAGATTCTCTTCCTCCCAGTTCAACCAAAATCCAGTTATTCCAGCTATAAACGTGGTGGAGAAATAAACACAAACGCAATTTTCTTTAATGTTTTTTCACTTGGAAATTCTGCTTCTAAGCCATAAAAATCAAAATAACTTTGTACTTTATTGTATACTTGCGGCGCGGCGATTACTTTTTAAATTATAAATTAGGTGGGACATCGATCCTCACAAAAAAGTAGAATCGACGTTATCCATAATTGCTTCAGTTAGTTCCCTTGCTTGCCTTCCTCCATTTTATTTTATCTTTTCCAGTTCTTCCAACTAACTAAGGTTCAGTGAGCTGAGTGAGCAGATCATCACTAGTAGCTCAGTCATCCCTTTCCAAAATAAAACCCACAACTACAACACAGAACACAGATTGAATTCCCCTATCCATTTCTTAAATTAAAATCCAACAAAGTAGCAATCGAAACGAAACGTAGCGGATTACGAAAAAAAGAAAACAAAAAACTATCGAAAACCATCTTCAATTTTCATCAATTTGTAGTTTACTTCTAGGGAAGAAGAGTACTCAGCTCACCCTTCCTTCTTGTTTCTGTTTCGTCATCCTCCTTTTCCATTCTCCTAAAAAGAATTGTAGCGCAACGTAACAAGAACAAGAGTCGTTGAGTTGCATACAAACAAGGTGAATGCATCAGGGAAGTCAGCCAAAACCAACATGAACGAATGAACAAACCTAATCAAAATGGAGGGATGCTTGTCAAATCGACGATGGGTAACGGGGAAAGTCTTTCCCTTTCCTTTTTTTTGTTAAATCTTGTATCTTGTATGCTTTTTTCTTCCTGCACACGTGTTTTCTCTTTCACGTTTTTCTTTTTCTCCAACTTTTCCTTCTATTTCAACTTCAGTAAGGAATCAGGTAGAAGTGTAGTAGGATTCCTTCAACTCAAATACTTGATCTGACCACAAAACCAGACTTAGGTATTCTGTTTTGAGCTTCAGTCTTTTTTTACTTTCTTTCTGTCTCCTCATCGTCATGTCAGTACGTATTTGAGATAAAAAAACAAGACAATTCGTTTTAGGAAAACGAACAAAATTATTATTGAAGGAGGAATCGAATAAAACGATTTTTTTCTTCGAGATGTGAAGTTTGTAAAACTACTCCAGCTGGTTTGTTTTGTACGCAAGATCACGTAAGTAAAGTGAAAGTAAAAGAGTATCCAGGGATGATGCCTTACTGGAATTGACGAAGAAGAAGAAAAAAATTTAAGCTGCTAAAAATACTGAAGCAATCTTCCTACTTAAGTCGTCATCCAATTCTTTTCGAGAGAAGGGAAAAGGAAGTTTAAGTTTCTTTTCTTTCTTTTCTCAAAAAAAGTAAGAGAGGGTTGGGTAATAATCCTCACATGAAGAAATTGAGTAAGAAAAGTATCTTTCTGTAGTAAAAACCTTTTCTGTCCGGTTTCGCTTAAACAGGAAGGAAAAGAGAGAACTCACACAAGCTCTTGAAAATAATCTCAAGTAGGAAGTTTTAGAATGAGGAATCGAAACAAAAATTGATTTGTCTGTTCCTTTTATATTTTCCCCGCAAAAACTTTAAAAGGCAATTTTTAGTCACTGGCTGGAATTAAAGGGATGTGTGAATAATAAAGCCTCCGCAACAAGAATAAACCCTATTGAAAATAACGTAAAGTAACTTTGTTAAAGAAGAGAGGAAAAGAGAAGGACTCTTCTTCATTTCTTCTTTTTCAGTAATTGTAAATGTGGATCAACTTGAATCTAACTAGCGCGCTTCCTCTTCATTCGTCGCTGATTAGGAGAAAAAGAGAAAGAGAGAAAAGAAGGATGGAAAAGAAAAGAAAGTTTTTGAAGCACGTTCTTAATTAAATCAAGTTGGTTGACAATATTATAAAAGAGAGTATCTTTTCTTGATAGGTTTCCCTTCTTCTGACTTTTCTTTGTTTCTTAGAAAAAGTGGAACGTGCTTTTGTCTGTTCCAGCATTTCATAGTACATAGCTTCTATACATAATCAGCAGCAGCAATAGTGACGTATGTAAAAGAATCAGGTTTTGACATTCTTTTTATTAAGCGGAATTACATTGAGAAAGTTATTTGGAAGTGACGAGGCGGAAGTGCAATTATATTTAATTTTACTACAGAAGATTCTTCCAAAAAAAATTTGCATATTAGGCATACTTTAAATAAAATTACAGATATTGTACGGATTTCTACAGTCTTTCAATTAAACTATATTTTTGAGGAAAGAAACTGGGTTTGCTTGTTTGTCGCCATTTTCAAAAGTGCTTAAAGCAAAATATATAGCGTTTTAAAATGATAGTAAATAGGGTCATAACAACTCTTTTTTTTTAGCTTTCTGCTGCATTTCATTTTTTCTCGGGGGTGGTGCTGGTTCTAGTGTTAGTCTTTCGCTCTATCTATTTCTCTCTTTCTCTCGGA
>JAHZNJ010001246.1:0-18660 GCA_027744475.1 Lepidocyrtus cf. sotoi NNG-2020 | reverse complement strand
AAGTTGATACATTGCTCCTGAGTTGCTTTCTAGTATTTTTGCTGCACTGAACTGATAGTGAATTCGAACTATGGTAAAAAGTAAAAATCAATGACGATGGCAAATGATGATAGTGTACAAATCTAGCGAAATTCTACTAAAATCAATTTGGTGGCAAAAAAAATTATAATGAAAAAATATTTAAACATTACCAACTGATATGTAGTAACTAACACCTTTTTCACTTCCATCATCATCGCACATCGGCACATTCACATATTAACACTGCCTGATAATGATGATGATGATGGAAGAAAAATGATTTTCTACTTATTATTACTTGTCTGCTTGGTCTAGTCTAGTCTGGTCTAGTCTCGGTCATATCATAACAATTGAACAAAAATATTATACCGACGAAGTAGAACCAGAGCCGTTGTAGATTTTTTTAGTGTTATTTGCAATTTTATTATCGCTGTTTCCTCTCCTTCCATTTTGTAAAATATTATGATAATAATAATGAGCCACGCAGTAAGCAAACTACTACATTAAATTATTATATTTACAAATGATGATGATGGCAATTCGCGATGTGATGCAGCTGTGAAAAGTAATTTTATATAGTTTTTATTACTCTTGTTTAACAATTTGATTCTCAACTTGACTCCAATTCTTTTCAAACTACAACAGCAAATTCACAATTTTTTTCATCCCATCAAATCGTCATTGTCTCAGTTTTCGCGTTTTGTTTGTATGTAAAAAATGTGTAGTGTGGACCTATCTGTTTTCGCCACGCTAAATCATGTTATGCCAGTTTTTCATTCTTTCTTTTGTCTGAAATCCAAACTAATGATCATACTACGACAGGTAGGTAGTAGATACTTACAGGTTGGTATTATTACTATTACTACAAATACGAAACTAATATAACAACAATAAAAAAAGCAGAAGCGAGAGGAGAGAGAGAGAAAATGATGTTCCTGATGAGGATAATAATGAGAAGAGCAGAACCGAGAGGTTGATAATGACCGCCAGATGCGTCTTTTTCTTTTTACAATAATTTTTTTTATTCAATTGATGATGATCATAATACGCTGCTCCCGACCCAGTAGTAGTAGAAAAAGCAGAAAGCAGAAGACATTCTAAAAAAGTTATGTATATCAAAACCCATTCAAAAAGTGCACTACTTACTTACTACGAACGATGGATATATGTAATTGTATGGAACTATTCACCATTCTCTTTTGCTCATTTGCTTTTACTCGCTCTCTAGATATTTCTGTGAATTTTACCATTTTGATTATTTCTTCCAGTTTTTTACACATTTACTCGGCAATTCGTTCGACAAAAAAAGCATATAAGAAAGAAAACTTTTAAAAGTATTCTAACGAGATTGAAAAATATGTATACTTATATATGTTTGCTGTTTTTAAGCAGCAGTGGACAGGGATAAGTAGGTAGTGGAAAGGTAAAATGTCTGCTGCTGCAGAAAACCCAAGAACAAGATGATTACAAACCTCTCTCCGGTAATAATAATTGGATTGATATTATTATTACCAAGAAGAAACCTTGCTAGCAGAGAGCAGAAAAGCGAAAAAAAAGAGAGAAACCGAACCGAAGCAAAAAAAAGCAATCGAATCGCTGTACGAAAAAGAATGCTACCCATCCAATCTACTGAAAGAACCTTTTTGCAGGCAACCGGTGGTCGTGTTCGTCCAGTTTACCCTTACCTTTACCTCCTCGGACTCGGACCTCGGCAAAGTCGTTCCATTTTTCTTTTTTTTACTGAATAGTATAGGCAATAACTATTTGTCGGCAGAATCTACTACAGCTACTAAACGAGTTAAAAGATACTTGTTTGAATTGAATTGCTGAATTTCTTGTCTTAGCTCCGCTTGCGTCAACGATTCATAGCAATGTTGTTCTTGTTGTAATGTTGTAATACGCAGAAATGGATAACAATCCAAAATCCAATACAAATTCTACTAATGTGATTCTGATCCGATCAAATATTCATTCGTTTGCAGTATCATTACACAAGTCGGCCAAAGCTTTTCATATTATGTACGTACATATTCGTATAATAAACGAATTAAAAGTGTATTAAACGGACATAATCATCCCATTTCATCAATGAATCTTTCTTGATCTACTCTGATGCTCCTTCAAAACAAATAATAATCTTAATCTTATGGTCAAGATTAACAGCAGCTTTTACTTCTTTGCGTCAAGGTTTTTGTTCGAATTTTATTTACATTACTACGAATGTATTATGCATGCATTTATTTTAATAGAAAGTACCCAGTTTTGCTCATTTGTTTGCAAATTTGATTCATTTATAAATAATTTAATAGGGGCACTTGTTTTGTTTTCACTTCATTAGAGGCAGCACAGCATTAAACGAATCCAGTCCAGTCCAGTTAGGTTCAAGGAGTTCAGGTTTTTCGAAAATTAAAAGCAGCACGCACTTACTTTCAAAGAAGTAAAACGGTTATTTTTATTCTCTTCCTTTTATCCTTCACTGCTTTATTACTTTTATTTGATAATGTAATAACAAGCAAACATGATTTACATTTCATAAATATGAATCATCTCCATCAACAACAACAACAACAATCAACCTTTTTTACTACAATTATGATTTTTGATTCGTTAAAGCATAAAAATAATGGGAATTGCTTTTCTTTTCATTTGATTGAAAGATTCTTGTCACGTTATACACTTTTCTTTTGACTTCTTCTTATCCTTTTTGCTGCTCTAAATTAATCACTGCGTATTCCCATTATGTGCCATTTTATTGAAAACTTACAACGCTTTTCGTCGCCTTTCCCGTTGGCGATATCGGGGCAAATTGAAAACGTTGTGGTGGTAGTGGCTAACAAGATAAAAAACGGTGGTTGATTTATTTGAAAATAAGATTTATAGAGCAAAGAACGTTTTTAAAAAAGATAAAATGGTTATGATATGATATGATAGCATTGTTACTGTAAATTATTATCTGAAAAGCAGAAAAGAAAAAGAATTATCTAAAAAGCATGTAATAAATAAATATATGCTTAATCAATCATCTTTCGCGAATAAGGAAATTTTTAATCAAAGGAGATCTCTTTTTCTTTTAAGCTTTTTTATTCTGATCGGATGTTCACGATCGCGATGATGATAAAAAGCTAACACCCATTTTTAAAGTAAGTAAAAAAGGTCAGTCAATGAAATGAACATTGAAAATGAAAATTATTTTTTTCTCATTTAATAAAGAATTTTTATTTTTTGGCACGAAGGAAAAATGAGAAGGTGAATGAATGATTCTCGGGCTTTTATTCGCGTTCATTCGTTTATTCTTTTATGAGTAGAAAGGTTTTTTAATTTCGCAGAATTTTTAAAACATGAAACAACAGCAGCCGCAGCAGCTAAATTGATTGAATTGAAAATGAAAGAGAGGAAGAATGAATTAATATTGCAAAAAAAAACAATGCAATAAACAAAGATGAATGAATGACTAGTTAAACGGATGAAAAATGGGAGCATTTCTTATGAAAAAGGAAGTAAGAAGGGAGATATTGTATTATCAGCCTACCTTTTCCTCTAAAGAACGCGTCATGACTTTGACGAATTAAGGGTGGAATGAACGTTCGTAATATTGTGGGTTTGCAAGGATAGCTTATGGAATAATAACAATATTTGTGCTTATCAACAAAACGGCATTTTTATTTGCAACGCTGACGGTTTATGGAAAGGCGTTAACATTTTCTCATTTACTTTTTTATTTTCTCATATATTGTTTTCTTTTTGCCTAGCAATTTAATGCTTGATTTGTCTTGAAGTTGAAGTCTGTAGGCTACTAACTGTCACTTTTTTCCTTGATTTATTACGTTTTTTCTTGTTGTTGGACTGAATGAGTGAACTGGGATTTAAAATTTATTGTGATAAAGCAGGTATCATTCTTGTCATTCATGGTATTTTTTATGTTTTGTTTCTGTTGCAGCGTTTTGGGGTGAGTTGCAGTTTTAGTTAGAATAGAACTAAAGTAAATGGAGTTGATTAGATTTGAGTCGTAAATGTAATTGTAACATGGCTGGTTAAATGTTTATTTTTAAACGGCTCTGGTGGATTTTAGTCAGTCATTTACTCACTAAATATTCACTTCAATCAAAAGCGTCATAAGAAAAATAATAATAGACAGCTCAAGCGTTAAGATTAGTAATTACCGATCAACGAAGTGACACTGACNAATATTCATTTCAATCAAAAGCGTCATAAGAAAAATAATAATAGACAGCTCAAGCGTTAAGATTAGTAATTACCGATCAACGAAGTGACACTGACAACTAAAATTTACAATACCTTTTATGTAGGAGTTATTGTGTTCTACAGGGGATACTTTGTAATGGCAAAACAACACTGAAGAAGCAACTGAATGTAAACTTGTGGATTGCAAACCCAAGTTTAACTGAAATTGCATTGACGAAATGGGACATTTTCTAATTACAAAATAGTTTGCTTATAAAAGTGCTTTCACTAATTGTTTATCAATTGTATTTGACTCTTAATACTCACATCAGATCAAGGTGTCGATTATAACTGCAAGTGCAAATATGATAGTAAACAGAATCCGACATTTTTCTTTACTGCTCCTTATCAGTCATTGCACTGATTTTGTTTTATATCTAGATAAATTCATTGCTTGATTTGAACTTGATATACCTAACTCAAGCGACTCAGAGACAATACAATTCAAATTCAAACATCCGCATCCTTCTGCATAGAATATCGCCAATGCTCTTAAAAACAAAAAAAATAGCTGTTAAAAGCGTTTGTATACTTTTTATTACATTCTACTTCTATCATTTATGGGATTATAAAAAACAAGAAAATCATATACCAACCAAATCCAATCAATGTTGTTTAATAAAACCCATTTTAAAAAGTTTAAGAAAGAAAGTCGTAAAGCAATAAAAACCATTTGAATCATCATTTATCATTTTACTCGTATCGTATCATTTCAAAAATTTCAATTTAGATTTTTATTTGCATTGCACAATGCAATAGTGCTTTCTTTACGTATAATATGCAACTGTTATCAATTTACGCTGATGATGATATAGATTGAAAAATTGAAAATAATCAACATTAACCCCACAGCCTTCATTTCAATTGATAATGCGCCGTAATTTGAAAGATGAAAATTTAAAGAGTACGAATCATAGAGATAACATGATCATCATTATGGTCTACAGTTAATCCATATACAGTATAGTTTTAATCTGAAGCATTGTTTGATTCAAACTGCAAAGAAACATCAAATACTTGCATGACCCTCTCTCGTATATCTAAAACTCTTCCAAAAACGGAAATTTCTGACTGTTTATCTGTCCATCCGCTCTTGGCAGAGTAATTCACAGAAATATTTTTACAAAATTTCTCTCGGTCAGACTGACTACCGAAAATGAGGAGAGCGAACCCTTTTTTAAAAGTCTACTGCCTTTTTTATGTACATACATGCATATGCATGTGAATTTCATTCTTTTTTCTTCTTCTCCTTTCTTCTGATTAAAGTTTGCTCTGGTTTGGTTGACTAAAGCAGTGCTTAATTTATAGAGCTTTTGCTTTGCCTTTTGTTTCAAATCATATTTTTATTCATGTCCGTAAGTAATAACTCCTTCGTGACTTTGTCTGTCTGTGTGCATCAAAAAACAATAAAATTATCCTCTCGCTGTGCTTTTTACGATGAGATGATAATCATAATAGCGTTGTTGCTGTGCTGTTGTTCTAATCCAATTTTCGCTACAATTACCATGATGCTAGGGCAGAAGAGTAGACCACAGCCACATAAAAGAAAGATAGAAAATTTTTTGGACTTTTTATTTTATGAGATTCGTTAGAGGGTACGCACACAAAAGATTAGACATAAGTAATAAGTACATACATGAGCTATAAGCTAAACAACAAATCTGCTGAGACCAAAAATCTCTCTAAACGCTAAATAATAATGCACATTTTTTCCTTCTCTGGCGCTCATTTTTTTAGGGATAATGTATGGTCTTCCCTGTTTACACGGGTTAAATGATGTGTAATCAAATTACTTCTTGGAAAAAGAGTAAATAAATGTTATAACGAGTAAAGCACTGCTCCACACAAAGAAGAAAAGGGGAGAGAAAGCAAAAGCATCAAAAACATATAACAATTTTTATATCTCATATCCCGTCATGCAATCAAAAAGTGGCTGTAAATAATAACTGTCTCTAGTTGACTTGATGTGATGTTGATAATCAAAATTATTTAAACTGTTTTGATGTTTTTTGAAAAAAAAAACAAAACGAAAGTTTATAGAATATAATATAATGGTATAAATAATGAGCCTCGTTTTATTTTTTTGAATAAGTCAAATTCTCGTTCGTCAGTGGGATACCATAAGGTACAACTCAAGCAAAACTACTTCCTCCTTCTCAAATCTCAAGAAAGAAAGGAAAAAGCTGAAGCTGAAACCTAGCCAGCCAGTTCCTCCTCCGTAATTTTTTTCCTAGGAGAAGAAGAAGAATAAAATGCCAGCAGATGGAAATTTAATTGACTCTGACTGAAAAAAAACTGAAGAAGTTGAGGCAATTTAGGTATATCTCATAGATAGTTTCCTTCCTTTCTCCCTCTCCTGTTTATTCTCAACATTTTTTTGTTGAATGTTGAAAAACTTTACAGAGAATTTAAGAAGAAAAGAGGAGAAGGTGAAACGAAACGAAACACATAATATTTAACGTAACGTATATAAATATATGTGTGTACAGCAGCAGCAGTCTTTATGGTAGAATAGTTAATCTCTTCTCCACATGAACATTTTAGAGAAAATGATAATAATTTATGTTTTCCTGAGTTACATAGACACACAAAATATTGCTAATGGGCAAACAAAGAAGCAAAAAAGAAACAGTTAATAATGATACACTACAGCTGGAGCTGGACAACATCCCCCAATGGGAAGATGGAGTTTTAAGTTGGAGTATATAAACGCGTTTCTCTCTGTTTCATGTTGTTTTGGTTAAAAAGTAAAAAGCTATATAAGTATATAAAATGAAAGGAAATGATTGAAGAGCAGATTTTATTATAAAATGAGTGGTCTTCTACTACGAACAAATGAGCAAACAACATTAAATGAATAAAAGTCCACACAGTCAACAGTACACATTATAAAATAATCTTTTGCGTTTTACTTTCAACTTTTCAAACTAACTTCAGTTTTTAGAGTTTCAGTGACCAGACCAGAAACCAGGAGGGAAGAAGAGTGTGAGTGAGGAGGAGAAGGAGACTGACCTCAACTTTAACTTCAACTTTGCAACTAAAATAATATAAGAAGGGGGTACTTTCTACACACAGGTTTTTCTCAGTAAAAAGCAACTCAGCAAAAGGAAAAGGAAAACAAAACCAAAGGCAAAATATATTACAATATATAATTACACGTGGTGCACGGCTAGGGTCCAGGTCCACTGGTCGTCGCGTCGTCAGAAATATTATTACTTATATGATGATGATTATGATGGAGAAAGGATCATTTCATATCATTTCATACCACCATAGATACTTATTTACTTACCTACCTATCTCCTTCTTCAGTCCTTTCCTCTTTTCCTCTCAAACATTTTCATTTTCTCTCTTCTGTCCATAATATCATTACACATTAATAAGCAAAACTAGCCTTTTTGCTTGCTTCATCAGAAATAAAGAAAAAATCTTGGTGAGTAAGCTCATTGCATATTATACTCATTTGTAGTCGTACTACTAGCCATATAATAGTAATTTTCCTTTTTACAAGTTTACTTATACCGTATTTTTACTGTTATGCTAGGGCTATGGTTATGCTAGTGTGCTATTTTAGTAACGCTGCTGGCGGAGGGATTAGAGGAGGAAAATCTAGGAAAAGTTGTAAATGACAGCTGCTCTGAGACAATACTGGATAAATGAGATTTTAACTAGCGTTTTTCATTCTTGTTTCATATGGCATGATAAAAGAGCCTTTTGTGAGTGAGATTTTCTCTCTTTCTCTCTCTCTGTTCAGACTAACTTCTTACATTAGTATTAGAGATAGGTACGCTTCCTCATAATAGGACGTTGCCACGTTAGTTAAGTTAACTTTAAGTCTCAAACAAACTCTCGGTCTCTCTCTCTCTGTATATAGGACTACCTAAATTGCTTTGCTGACTCCACACTGCCGCCGCGGATACTGATTCTAATATGATGATGATGATACTTTTACTTCGTTACTGATGTGATGTGATCTGAAACTATTATTACTAGATTGGAGATCTAGTTATGCGATTAGTCTATTTGCCCGTCCGTTCGTCTGTTTGTCCGCACGATAACTGTCGAACGCGTTGACCGATAGCCATGAAATTTAGCACAGAGGGTCCCTCAGCCTTCCTTAGGAAGCCTATTGTTTTTCAACGAAATCGGCTGAACGCTGCCAGCGTACTGAGTGAAATTCTGGAGCTCATGCCCTCCATAAGCTTTACATTGCCATTTAACTGCATTTTCAAAAACCGGTGGTAAGCTTATAAGGACTAGTCGAACACCTGTTAATTATGCAAATTAATACTCGTTTTACTCATACGGTCAGAATGATGTGCCACTTGCTATAGGTTGTAATTTGAAATTTATCAACTTTCACTTCCGACGCTGAAAGCGTTCGATCGATTTCGCTGAAAAACAATAGGGTTTCTCCTAAGTACCCAAGAAACATGTTTGCCAAGTTTCATCGCTTAGTGGCTGCTCACGCCGCATAACCAAATATGGCTTGGGTTGCCAAATATGGCGCGGGTAGCCAAATAATAATTACTTTTGTAGAAAGAAACGTTTTGCTCCGATCTAGTATTTCCACCGTTTGCTTTGCAAGCGTTTATTACATATATGAGAGGAGCAAAAGCATGCGTTAGGAAAAGCATAATTTTCCATTTCATAGAAAAGAAAAGAACGCGCACTATAAAATTTTTATCAAAGGAAGCGGAAAATGAGCGAAAGTACAAGAATGAGTAAGAGAGGGAGAAAGAGAGCAAACGAACTTAAGAAAGAAAGAAAAGGATGACGATGATTATACTTTTACACAGCTTACAATGTTGCTGAAATTTAAAGATCTGCTGTTAAGAGAAGAGCTCTGTGCATCTATTCCATACACTTTTTATATTATACAAAAATAAATATCACAACTGCGTTCTGACTTGCGCTTTAGGGCATTGTTTTTTTAAATCACTGTCCAGCCAGCACCGCATTACCACCACCAAGTCAAGCCTAAAGCAGAAGGACGTTGTTAACCATCCACTGCTGCCGTTGTTGCTGCTCCATTTTTTTTGTTTTCTCCGAAAAACTGTCCTTTTATGAAACCTATACATAATATTAATGTGACACATTAGAAAAAAACTTAAAAAGCAAAAACTAATACATTACATGATTATGATTATTATTTTTATATTGTCTTTCGTTTCCTCTTTCGTGGAGGAAGGAAGTTAGACTAGAAGGAGTTGAGTACTATCAATTCATTTTTTTGTTTTTGTTTTCTCATGCGAAACCAGAGAGAAAAGGACATGATGATGTTGATGATTATGATCATGATCACCCACCAACCAACCACTACCGACACAGCCTTCATCATCATCATCATCATCATCGTCGTCGTCGTCCTCATCATTATTATTATTACGATCATCATCATCATCAAGTCCTTTCGTATGAAAAAAATTAGTTCATCATCATGTAAAACAAACTTTCCTTTTCAAAAATATGCGAGTGACACGGAAAAGCTAGAAAAGCGGAGCGGAAAAGAAAGAAGGTTTTTTTTAAACTGAAGTAGAGCTTGAAAGCAAAAACGAGAGTTGTAGTTTCCCATTGATCATGATTACAAAGCTGCTGATGATGATGTTGTTGAGTTGATGTTTCATCCATCATCATATTACATAATATCATCATGAACATGTTTGTTTCAACAGCGGAAGCAGCGACAGCAGCAGTTCTAGTTCTATCATGTTGTCCAGATGAAGAGGATCATAAGTAGTAGTAGAATGCTTTTGTTGTCTTTGTTGATGATTCTTTTTTCTTTGTGATTTGTTTGTCCTGTTTTTAAAAAAAAACCGACGAAGCAATGGAGAATGTCTTTTTGAAGTTACAGCTGCAACCACACTACACTACATCACAAGTTTTCTTTTTTTTTCTAAGAGGATTAAATTGGTCAAGCAACGCATAGCAAAAAACAAGTAATAATAAATATAAAAAATACTACATTCAATAACCAAAACTACTCTTTTCTTGCTTCTACTAAATTTTTTAGAGAGAGAGAAAGAGAGAGAGAAACTAATGTCCGGTGTCCATTTTTTCTTTACTCTCTATCACTATTCGTTCACCAAAATGCAATGCAGCAGCAACGCTTGTAAACTTGTAGTAGAACTTCAATAATAATAATAATGGTAATAGTAATAATAGAAGCAGCGTCCGAGCAGTAGATAAAACATATGCAGCAGCAACAGAAAAATTGTAAGCTTGTAAACTTGTAGTAGAACTTCAATAATAATAATAATGGTAATAGTAATAATAGAAGCAGCGTCCGAGCAGTAGATAAAACATAGTCATAATAGAAAGCAATAATGCGATGACATATTTTATGATGTGGACAAGAAGAACAGGCAACAAAATAACAACAGCAGCAGTAGCAGCAGCCGAAAGGAGTAGAAGCTGAAGCTGCAACAAACACTCATATATTTTGGTACTAAAATCTTGTTATAAGGAAGAAGAAGAGGAAGAGAAAAAGAAAACTACTTTATTTTATATTGTTATGATTATTCCACCATATTTCATTGATGATGGCAATCATCATCATCATCGTCATGATACTTTATTTATATTTATATATGAATACTGAATACCTAAAGAAGAAGTCAAACGTAGATCGCATGAACGAAAGTAATCATAATAGGAATTGGAGGAAGAAGAAAAATAAGTTGTTGCGGTATTTTTGCTGACGACGCAACGACGTTCCGTTCTCCTTGGTTGGTTCAATTGCTGTGATGGTGGTGGTGGTTTGGTGAATGGCGATCGCCACCACCACCACCACCACAAAGGATTCAAAGAGCATTGCCTTGTCCACTACCACTACTACAAGTAGAGAAGTAAATTAACGAGAAAACTGGGCTAGACGTAAATGAAGTAAGTTTTGTTAGAAGAAGAAGTGGAAGTAGTAGTGTGCTACACAACCATAAATTGTTCACTCCTCTTTATTAGTTTTACAATTATTATTACATACGCATACATTTCCCAGGTATAAATGTCCATTCAAAGTTGTAAACCTGTCATTTTTTATTGTAATTTTAAACATAATCATTTTGAATGTTGAGGAGCTTCGTAGCTTATAAAGTTTTGAAAATGTTGGGTAAAAAGCAACTCGATACGAAGATCAATAATTACACTCTAATAACTATTAAAGGGAAGGTTTGCAGTTTCTTTTAAGTTTCGTATTGCGTGGATCTTCCTGTTTTGTAAGCTTGCTTTATTCGTTAACCAAAATAATACTATTCTTAAGTTTTATCCTTTTAATCATCAGTTAATCAAAATAACAGTTTATTTGCTGCAAATTTTAAAGATATGTTAAGGAGGGGTAGCATTTTCCTAGAGTTTTAGTGAATGAAAAAGATAAAAAATCACAATACAATGATGCTACTTGGAGATAATATAATGACTAGTATTATTACTGGACAGCTTCAATTATACTAATGAATGAAGCACTGCTGTTGCTCCTTCTGCTGATTTGCATACCAATTACCTTCGCGTGAAAGAAGCGCCTAAACAAACGAACAACGAAAACCAGAGAAAACTGCCTAACTTATGAACGTTCTTACTTATCATTATTATTGCAGCGTTAGTAAATCCTTTTCTTTTTCTGGAGTGACTGAGTGACATGACATAGTTGTGAGAAAGGTAGTTAACTTAAACCCTTTTTAAAATGTATTTTGTACAAAAATGGAAGCAGAAGAAGAAAAATCTATTGCATCATATTAAGGTAACGGGCTATACATCATGACGAAAGGTAGAAAAGAGAACTAAAAGTAGTTTCAGTTTCAGTTCACTTATCCTATATGTGTTAAATGTGGAAAATATTTCATAAAAAGACTAAAGAAAAACTTTTTTTTCACTCTTACATTTTCAATTTAAGAAGAATAGTCCAAAAGTAATGCAAGGCAGTAAGGCAAAGAAAAGAAACAGACCTTTCTTTGGCAAAGTTACAGATACGTTACGTAAAAGAAGCAGTTTACTTACACTTACATTTCGGTGTAAAAATCACAGTAGGACACTTTTTTTTAAAAAAAAAGCAAAACGAGTGAGTGAGAGACAACTGCTTATTCATATGCTTGGAAGAACTTTACTTTGATACAAAAGCCCATAAAGGCTTTTTTCTTCCGTTCTTTCTTTCTTCTCGACATTAGTTATACCAAAAACAGAACGAAGAGTGGTGTCATTTTTGTAATTTTATTTTGACAGGGACAAATGCTTCCAGTTTCCTCCAATTTTTTTCCTCCTTTCTTTCTTCTTCTTCTTCTTCTTCTTTTCTTTTTAAAGAGAAACATGCCAGCTTCATGATGATGTTGATGACTGTGAAGGAAGAAGAAGAAGAAAGAAATGATTATGATGATGATGATGAAAAAACGTTTCTAAAAAGAAGCATAAATTACATGCTACGCACATATTCTGCACATTCAGGCATAAAATACTACATCTATCAAAACAATGACTTTGTCTTTTTTTCTTCTTTCTCTCTGATGATTGAACCCTTTCATTCTTTCTCCAAATCCGGGACGTAGTCATTTTGCAGAAAAGAGTAGAGCAAAGCAAAGCAGCGGCTCACATCAGTCAGTCAAACAGAAAAAGAGAGAGAGAGAGAGAGAGTCCGGAACAGATGGAAAGGAGGAGGCGTGCATATGCATAACTTGCTGACATCATTATACAAAAAATACGAAATAGATTTGCTTCTGCTGATATAAAAACCAATATTAAAATAAAAACATTGTTCTTTTTTCCTTTTCTTTATTCTCTTTCCTCTTTTCTCTTTCCCATGTCACCAACAAGGACAACGTTTCGCTCTGCCACCGTCACCATCCAATCCACCAACGCTCCTATTAGACACTGACATTAGAGACAACAGAACAAGGAAAAGAGTCCTTTTCTGTTTTAGGAACGTTCATCAGTCATCGGAATTAGGACCGGAGAGGGAAACAGAAAGAGAGTTTGAAAAAAAAAGAGAGAGAAGACGAGGGAGAGCTTGTTAGAGGGTGGGTGGCTATGGCATGGCAGTAGTGGGCATATGAAATCTTTTTGTTCTTTTTAGATACAGACTGCAAACATGACACATTCTTCTCTTCTCCCTCCCTAACTCTCTTCTTCTGGATCAATATTAGTTTTATACACCTCCAAAATGTATGTAAGTGTTAAGTGCATAATAATGATGAAAAGCTCTGCATGATGATCATTCATTCACTCAACTCATTCCCAATCTTTTCTCCTCTAACGCTGCTGCCGCCGCCGCCGCCACCGTGAACGTGAACATACTTATTTCCTTGTTTCACTTTTATGAATTCGTCACCATCATCAACACCAGCAGCAGTAGAATCGAGCCATCTCCAAAGTTGTTCTTGTTCAATTTTCAAAAAAGAATAAAGTATACATACACGTTGGAAACTACTCGCTGCCTTTCTTTCTCTCTTTTCCTCTTTCTGTCTTCCTTTGCATTAGCAATTTCTTTTAACTCTTTCCCATATTTTTGATAGCGCTTTACTTACTAAGCTATGTAAGCACTACAGATTAAAGAGAAAGACTCAAAGAATAAAGAGAATGTATAAATATAATGCCTAAAAGCCATGTATTTACTATGTAAGTACATCATGTTCGCCGTTGTTATTCACTTCTCTTCTCTTTGCAGTGTGTTGTGTAATGTATGTTTAAGTGTGAAAATGAATTGTATCAGCCACACTGTATTGAATAACGATTTATCACCTTGTTTTCCCCAGTAATCCATCACTGTCTCACTGTTTACTTAATCCTGATTCATGCTTCTTCTTTCTCCGTCTCATTCTGATGCTGCCGTTGCTGCTACTGCTGCTCTTGCTGTATAGTTTTTGGTTTAGTTTAGTAAGTAGAGTGTGTGTGGTGGTGATTTTTAGCTCTATTTTTTCTTCTTTTTCCTGATCTACTGCCACTTTTCCCACTCCTTCGTTACGCCGTGAGAACTTCTTGCAGAGAGTGAGCAGCAGAAGCAGTATTAAAAGCAGAAAAAGTAAAACGCAACATTCATTTCATTTTCCCGTCCCACTACTTCTTCTCTTCTTCTTTTTTGGCTTTCTTTTCTTCTCTTTTAAACTTTCCTAATGATGGAACAACATAATAATAATAATGTATAACACTTGCATGGAACAAAAGGGTTGAATGTGGGGAGACGTGAGATTTTCTCATGGTGGGTGGATGTATAAGGATAAGTAAGCATATGCCAAAAAATCAATAAAATTAGCAAAAAAAAGCAAAGAAGATGTATTAATAATAAATTAATAATATTGTGCAGAATGTTGTAAAATGCATAGGTAATGGCACTAGCTACAAAAATGTAAATATTTTAGTCAATATTATAATTGCTAATTGGCTAGACGGAATGATCTAAAATAGGATATTAGAATTAACATTAACATGAAACAATAAGCCGACGTTTACTAATCGGGATTCTGGTTGAATATATCTACTCCATTTGTAATATTTTATAAAATATAACTGCAATAATCTTAATTTTAACAATCTTACCAAAACATATTTTAAGTATAAAAGCACCGAGCTTTACTCTTAAATGCACTCAAAAATCTCTGCATGCGCATCCTCCACACAAAATTTATTTCCCCTCTTTTTAGTTCTTATCATAGAAGACTAAAGTAGGGTGTGGTGTAACATTTGATTAGATAAATTATTGAGCATTATTATTATATCCTTAGGCTCTTCTTCTCTATCTATCTTTTTCTATTTATTTCTCCTACCGACCGTCAGCATCTGATAATGATGATGACGATAATGCTCCTTCGACTCTTGCTCTACAACACTATATATTATGCAAGAATGAAGAATCTGATGATCTTTGCAGCAGCAACAAAAGCACCATGAAAATTTCCATATATTACCTTCCAAAAATTTTGAAGCAGTTTTTCTTTTCTCTTTGAAAAAAAAAATCTGTCTGGCATAAACCATTATTATCTCCCATATTGTATCTGTCTGAAAAAAATTGACTGAACTGAAAAAGATTTTTATAACGCTCAGACTTCAGAATTTTCTTCGAAGATGAACTCACGATTTTTAACAACCATCATAATCATCATAACCATATTACTCTTTTTTAGAAAGGTTCTACTTACAAAATACAGTGCCTCTTTATTTTTTCAGGTAGAAACACTAAACACTAGTCAAGCACCAAACATTGTTATTATTATTGTTTTTATTTTTATTATATTTGCAGTAAAAACAGGAGCCAGAGATTTACAATTTCTAATTTTTAGAACGTTACTTACAAGCAGAAGAAGAAGGATTCGTATTCGTTTCATATTTTTCTGCTGCGTTCGTTTGTGAACATGAGATTTTCATTTTATATTTTTGAAGTTAGTCACGGCTCTTCTGTTGACTATTGAGAAAAGTTATTTTTTGTTCGACAATCGACGTCTTCAGTTCAGATCAAGAAGATAGAATTATCCCTGTAGGGAGCATGGCAGAAAAGTATTTTTTATTATTTTTTATTTAAGCAAAGCAGTAGTCTTCGTCTCTATCGCTGAGATTTACTTACTTATTACCCCTCTCCTGATTATTAGCAAGGTAAGTAGCATTGCCCCGTTGTGAATATGAAGCATTCTCTCTAACAAAATAAAAATAAAACAAAAAATCAAATTGCAGCAGCAGCGACGCAGTTAGTTTAGTTATGGCTCCTCCAAAGTATTACGATTGGATTGAAGGCAGAAACATTTATCATCGGCAGAGATGAGATGAAGAAGAATGAAGGGAAAATAATACTATTTTATTTCACGCGCATTCCCATCATTCGTCTTCTAATTTTATTGTTTGTTGGAGTTACCAAGAGAGAGAGAGAGAGAGAGAGAGAGAGAAGGAGAATTGGTAATGGTAAAGCACTCACTTTTTTAAGACAAGAAGACATGCCATCAAAAAATCAAGGAAAAAGAAGAAGAAAGGTAACTTATCGGCTTGGCATGATAATCATGAAGGCGTGCAAAGCTAATAATAATATATATGCATATGTATGAAGTATGAATATAACCGTAAGCATAACGAAACGAGAGAGAGAGAGAGAGAAAGAAAAAATGTGCGATTGGCGATAGTAAATATGAAAGGAATAAAAAAACTTCTATTTGTTAAGAGTAACGAAGAGGAGTCAGGATTTGTCTTGAGGATTATTTGGTGGCATGGCATGGCGGTTGTGTTGTGGATGTGGTAGTGGTAAGTAGTGCTGGTAGGCAATCAAACGGAAGCTTATGGCTACTGTGCCGTATTGCTACTGCACAAAACAATAATGTTCAGTTCAGCAGCGTTCTACAAGTCTCGAAGAAGAAGAAGTTGAAACTAACTAACTAATAACTGTGCCTTACCAGTTCAGAAGCAACTGGCAGCAATCTGTTGATCATTTTCTTGAACATGTGAAAAAAGCCATATAATTCTGTTGTCGATTGTCGATGCTGAATGCTTTACGACGACATGACATGAGTAAAAGGGAGAGAAAAGAAAGAGAGAGAGAGATGCAATATGGTCATAGTTTAGCCACAAAAGGTTGTTAAGTCAAGTCAGGACAACCAACAGCAGCAGCAGCAGACAGACGCTTTGATGGCCAGAGGATAAGGAGGTGCAATATTACTATTTTATTTCATTTTCTACCTTTCATCCGTTTCAATTGTGCGCTGTTGATGTTGATGATGATGATGATGACGCTTTGCTGTTGCTGCTGCTGTATCATTATTTTTGCTCTGTCTTCAACTTCTTCTTGAAGTTTGAAGCTTCTGCTGACTTCACTCTTCATACAGCCATGGCGAGAGGCAAAATAAAAACTTGAATACTTATATGGTTAAGTTGAGTGCGCTTCTTGTTGTAAAATCTCTAATCTTCTTGAGGAGGAATATTATTATTATTATTATTATGCTGATAACAACAATACGAGTCAAATGTCAATCCTTTTTTATTACACGCCTACCAAAAAAAGCTTTCATTGCTTCTGTTGGCATCTCTTCCACTATTTTTACCTGTCTGTTGGATATCTAGTTTGTGACTGCGAGAGAAAAGTCCTATCACGATTCTCATTTAAAAATAATAATTTTTCTTTCGATTCTTTTCTCGATTTTAAAATATATTGCGTTGTAACGTTTGTTATTGTTGCCGTATCGAAAAAAAGGATACATAAAAATGAGTTTGCTGTTGCTGCTTCTGTTGCTGCTGCGCGCGGAATAAATGAAATGACAGTGGCACATTATCGTTTAGTAAGTAGCAACTTTTGCATATTATCTCTTAAGCTTCATCAGTTGAAATGTCGAGGAGAGTTTATTAATATAATTTTTCTTTCGATTCTTTTCTCGATTTTAAAATATATTGCGTTGTAACGTTTGTTATTGTTGCCGTATCGAAAGAAAGGATACATAAAAATGAATTTGCTGTTGCTGCTTCTGTTGCTGCTGCTGCGGAATAAATGAAATGACAGTGGCACATTATCGTTTAGTAAGTAGCAACTTTTGCATATTATCTCTTAAGCTTCATCAGTCGAAATGTCGAGGAGAGTTTATTAATAGCTTCTATAAAATTAAAAGGCGAAAAGTCAAACTATCTGATTCCATTGTTAAAAATGTAAAAAAAATCTCTCTTTTGTACATTTTATCTTTTGACATCTTATCATCGTCTTTTGAGCTTGAGTTTTCTGTAAGTATGAAACAGTGTTTAAAAAACCACTTATCAAGTTTACTTACCTAAGTTGGTGACAGAACATTTAAAAGAAGAGAAGTTGTTATTGAACGAATTGAGAATAAACGAATAAAATTGTCAGTAATTTCTTTCACTTCATACAGTTCCTATTTATCCGCCAGTATTACACAAAATTTTAAGTAAACAACAAATGAAAGAATTTTACTTTACTATATATTAGGAAATGATATCATCATCAGATTTATCTTTTATCATCCGCGATTTACGTTTTTATTGTTAATTCATTGACACATTTTTGTTTGTTTGTTTACTTACTTTTTAGCGGATAAACGTTAATGGAAAAGTAAATAAAATCCATCGTACACCACACCACCACCAATTGAATAAAATGAAGCCGGTCGTTGGCCATTTTATTATCTTTTTTTCATATGCTTAAAATCCGCAGACTGTAATATTGTTCTTGTTTTATCGTCATTTCATCATTATCATAAAAAAGCAAACCAGCGTCATTTAATCGACATTCAACAACATTCGGCATCCGAGGATCGGCAGTTGGATATGGAGGCAAAGTGGCAGTGGCCTTATTTACTTTACTGACAAAAAATTTTGATACTGATTGGTTTGCTTTCCTATACTTCATTCAGCTTTTCAACGGGAACATTAAATGATAACCGCACATTGGCATTGAATGTAAATGACGTTTTGATTAGCTTTCCGTCCGCTTCCACC
>JAHZNJ010001244.1:0-19056 GCA_027744475.1 Lepidocyrtus cf. sotoi NNG-2020 | reverse complement strand
AGTCCAGTTCCGGGGCTGGCCATCCATTCCAATGAAAGGATGAGAGGAAGGATAAAGAATACGGAGATGTTGTTTCGTGTTGGAGATCCCATTTTTGTTTGCTTGTTTTTTTTATCTTTTTTCTTAGTAAAAATTACTTCCACTTAATGCTTCAATCTTCTTCTCTTCCTAACACGATAAATTGATTTTTATGCCGAATTTCTTCCAAAGTGACCTTGTGAGAAAAAGTCTAATGAAAAACAGCCAACAATATTCCAAAAATAAGTAAATAAATAACTTAACTCACAGAACAGAGCGAGTAGAGGAATGAAATGAATAAAATTTGTTCTGTTTTCACTGTTTTTTTCTTCTTTTCAAAAAAAACTCACACACAAATAATGAAGCACAGCTAGTTTTTAAGCAATGAAGAGAGAGAGAGAAAGTTCTTCTTCTTCTTCCTTCACTGCACCGGATCAAAGCGGAAAAAATAAATCTAATTTAGGAAATTTGCTTTGATCCTTTGTGTCCTTCTTTTTTGTTCTTGCTTTCTCTCCCAGAGGAAAACACGTAGTACACAAAAAAACTAATGTAATGTAAGCAAGCTTGTCCTTGACTTCAATCACTTCATCCGTTGGAGGTTCGCTCGTCCGCTACTTAAATAAATACAAATCAGACACAGGGCCAGAGCGTAATGCAATGCAATGCAACGGAGAATTTTATTTTTTATTTATTCCAAGAAAAAATCAACTTTTCTTCGTTATTGGTCAGCTTTTTAAAACAGGCAAATGGGAAGAAAGATTTAAAAAGAAATTCTTCTTGTGCACTGTTGCACTTCCAAGTTTAAAATGATTTCAACAATTTTTCAATTTCTTCAATTTCAAGTAAAAAATATTAATTCAACAGTAGAGTTGACTCAAGTCATTCACTTTATTCACACAGCAGCAGCAGCAAAAGATAAAAACATTGCAATTGCAACGTGCTGCGGTTGTTATCAACCATCAAACTCTCGTTTCATGTGAATGGCCGACTCAGATAAACAACTTTTTTTCTGCTGTGTCCAGCAAAAAAAAGAAGATTCATTCACTCTCCTTCTTTTTCCTTCTTTCCTTTTTTATGGAAAATGTGACGCGCTCGTATAATAAAATATATCTGACATGAGACTTTGTTGTTTTTTGTTGCTAAAAATGTCACAAACATACACACGCTTTCGTTTTTACTGGTCAGTTCAGTATCAGTACACTGTTTCCAACTTTCAACCAATTTCCACTCCGCATCAACAAGCAACAAACTTATGCGAAAAACAAACAAGATCCTTTGTGACGTGACGTGCCGTGTAGATTGGGAATGTGGTGGTGTCTATGTCTGTCTGTTGTTATGTAGCAAGTTTGATTTTTCTTTTTCTTCTTTTTTTTTAAATGAAATCCCAAGCGAGTTAGTAACACAACAGTCACAGTCACTCTAGTATTTTCCACACTGAATCACCGCCACCACCACTACAATGACTATTACGAGTACCACCACACACAAGAGGAGGAGGAAGAACCAAATATGGACAAGACGCGACGGAAATGTGGAACCAAAACTACCACCAACACCACCACCGCAACAACAGCAAAGGCAACTCTTGTCAAGTGAAACTGAACTTCTCCAGGGACAATAATAATAACAACAACAGCGGCTGTAACAGCAGCAGCGGCAACAACAGCAACAAAAAAGAGGACTTGCTTTTGCTGCTGTAGAAATACAATCTTTTATGAAGTCTCCTTCTTCTCTTGCTATCCTTTGTCTCTGTCTTTTAGATAATAATAATAAAAATGAGCCTGCTGATGGATCCAAAAATTCTGTATCTGAGGGTTCGTCTTCCGTCTTTTTTACTATTACAATTTGTTGTTGTTGTTTTGCCGAAAGATTTGGATTTTATTTTTTTGTTATTGAAAATCTGAGTGTAATATAAAAGAAAAAATAACAGAACAGCGTTGCTGTTTGCCTTGTAGCTTTAAATATTAAAACATCACTCAACTTCTTCACTCCTTCAAAAAGTTTATTTTTCGTTTGTTCGATGAAAAAGCAACGTGTGTGGTCTGCTATGTTCACACTAGAGACCTAGAGAGAGATTTTTACTCTGTACTTAAGTAAGTGTGCTTACGCTTCTTCTGTGTCGTGCGGTCTGGTGTGTGTTTGCACTTCCCTTCGCAAATCTCAACTGATGGCGAAGGCACTTGGATGCTTACGTAGAGATTCTCTTCGAAGCGAAAGAAAGAGTAAAAGAGGGAGACAAAAAAGTGCTCCGCTCTCCGCTGTTATGCTCCTGCTTGCTTCTTTTTTTTGCTTTTACTTGCTTTCCTCTTATATTCTATCTACTTACTTATGTACGTACAGTACTCACTCCATTCCATTCTTCTTCCTTTTTCCTTTTCGTATTCCCCCTTTGGTTATTTCATGGAGAAAGGAGAAGAAGAAGAAGATACAAAGGAAAAAAAGATATTTACTTCGTACGTTCGAACTTTCAGTATGAACAACTGATGATGCTGTTATGGAGCCGATAGAAAGTTCTGCGAGGAGCTCCATCCATACAATCATCATCATCATCAACAACTACATCTTCTTATGGCTTGCTGGACTTGGTTTTGGTTTGGCTCTGTCTTTCTCTCCCTCTCTCTCTTTCCTTCTCTGCTGGAGAAGGACATTCTCTCTTCAGTTCAGTTCAGAGTCATTTACAAAGTAAAGTGAGTAAAGTGTGGAGAGAGAGAGAGTTCCCCTACTGTCCACGACAAGGGAGGTACATTTTTATTTTTATTTTACTTTTACTCTATGAAAACTTTGTAGAGAGAGAGAGTTCCCCTACTGTCCACGACAAGGGAGGTACATTTTTATTTTTATTTTACTTTTACTCTATGAAAACTTTCTCCGCCATCCACCAAGGATATATAAATATGAAAGTAGCTATCTAGCAATTCCTATATGATGCTTCTGCTTCTTCTGTTATGTTGTTGACGATGTTGATGACGATGCTTCTTCCTCTTCCGCTACTTTACTTTTGTTAGCAGACCTTTTTTACTTTTTTTCTAACCAATAATGCTATCTTCACTTTTCTTATTTTTCTATAATAATATACTTTTTTTCTTTTTCTTCTAAAGGAAACTTCTTTCTTTCTTTCTATGTATTTTCTACCACTATCATGTCATATCCTTACGTACGTACAACCACCGACTGTGAAAAAATGTTTTTTTTTCTTTTGCTTCTCGTTCGAGGTAGGACCCTACTTGGTAGATAATATATTTTATGCATCCATGCAACTGAAAAGTCTCCATGAAAGTCCTTCCTACCTATTTAGATATGCAGCAGCAGAAAAAGGAAAGAAAAAATAGATATGGAAAATGAGATGGAGACACTATGTATGAATGGGTATCTTCTGTAGTAGTCTAAGGAAAAAAAGAAAGTACGAAGAAAAAAACTATGAGAGACCAGCTCATTTCTTTCTTTCTCTCTCTCTTTCCCTTTCATTTTCTTTCTGTTGAATGTTAAAATGTTTCTGGTGAAATGGGGATACTTTCTTACAAAAATGGATGGATATGGAGGGAGGAGGGCGCCATCCAGGCATAGTCGTACACTCGTACTACCCAGCCAGGCCATCACCACCACCACCAAACCCATAAAAATAAAGTCCCCCAAAATAATATATTGTCCTTGTTGTTCCTGCTGCTGCTGCTCAGTTTCTTCTTCTTCTGGTTTTTCTCTATTGTTAAAGTAAGATGAGAAAAGCGAGAGAGAGAAAAAAGAAAGAAAGAGAAGAACCAATTTCACTTTGTTAAAGTAAATGGCCAGCCACTCACTACCAACCAGTGTGATGATGATGATGATGATGATGATAATAATAATACGCTGTGTATTCAGGAGTTTTCTTCTTCTTTCCCAGATTCTATTTATTTTTTTTCTTTTCTGGACAATTTTCTTTTGTCCAACCAAACCTTTCTTCTCTTCTTCTTCAAGAAAAAAAATATTTATCTCTTACGAGATCTTTTTCCTTATTCTCCAACAGCAGCAGTAGTGGAGGAGAGATGATAATAATATTACCGAACAAAATAAGAATTCTGAATTTAATTTTAAAAAGGAAATTTTCGTCGCTTCCAAAAGGCTTCTTCGTTTGCTTTTCTTCTTATTTCTCGTTTTCCCCAACGGAGCAAAAAATATTGTTAACTGACTGAGCGTTGGGAGCCCACAAACACTCCTATTTATACACAAAGAGGAGAAGAGAAAATAGCTTCGTACTTTGTAATAACATGTGATTTGAAAAAGAGGAGGAGGAGGAGAAAAAGAGTCCCATACTCGGCTTCTCCTTTTTTTGCTTCTTCTTCTGATTAAAGAAGCCTTATCACCATCATCATCTTAATATATTTCCTAAGAATAAGAATATTAGCTGAGAGGCTGAGTGAGGCTGTGAAGTGAAGGCTGCTGCTCTTACTACTCTAGAGAATATAAATATGCGCCCATAATAAGCAACATAACAGAACGGCAGCAGAATAGAGAAAAGAAAAAAAAATACTATCAGGCTTGTTTGTTTGTTGGTGGTGGTGATGGACTGATCTTTTCTCGCGTGAGGTTAATGATACCCCACAGCATTTTCCCTGAAATGTTTTGTAAAACTCGTCCTTCTCTCACTCTCACTTTCTTTCACTTTGGAGTTGTGACTTGCGAATACATAGAAACGCCAACCACAACCACGCCAATTTTTATTCCATTCTTTTGTACTACCACGGTTATGTTGCTGCTGCTGTTACTTTACTGATGATGATGCATTTCGATAAGGAGTGGAGTGAGTAAAAGAGAAAAAAAATTGCACATGAGGCAGAAACATGGGAAAGGAGCGTAGAAAACGAAAAATAAGGCCATTGCTAAGGAGAATGGCAAATACATAACGTAAGACGATGATGAAGAAGGAGAAAGAAGAAGAATATTAGCATCTTCAGCATCTCTCTATTCTCCTCCTCATTCTCAACCTCACTCAATTCAGCAGAAAAGTAATATCCAATTCAATCTTACACAATGATACGGGTTATTACGTAAGAAAAATGAGAGAAGCGGAGAAGAGAAGTGAAAAAGAGATGATGATTTTTTTAGATTATGAGTTCATTTCACTCTCGGTCTCGCTCTTTCCATTTCTCTAGCCTTTTAATAAAAAATGAAATTGAG
Organism: Lepidocyrtus cf. sotoi NNG-2020; assembly: GCA_027744475.1. Taxonomy (NCBI): domain Eukaryota; kingdom Metazoa; phylum Arthropoda; class Collembola; order Entomobryomorpha; family Entomobryidae; genus Lepidocyrtus; species Lepidocyrtus cf. sotoi NNG-2020. Next base: position 13,887 of record JAHZNJ010001244.1, on the reverse strand, counting down.
TTTCATCATTCCTGGAATGTACAAAGAGAGAGCGCAGAGCATTAAATTTGGTAGAGGAATGGAATGGAATCCTTTTAATCAGTCCCGACAACCACACAACAGAACAGGAGCATTAAAATTTAAAATATGTTTTTGAAGATTTGAATATTTATATTCATATTTTGGTGCCACTGACCCATAAAATTACGACGCAGAAAGAAGGAAAGTCAAATTTATCGTAGTAGTACCCGAGAAAACATTTGAAGAATTCTGCAGTAACCGCAACAAGAATTGCATCAGATGAAGAAGATAAAAAAATGAAAGAAAGACAGAGGCAAATGCGAATGATGATATGATTGAGGAGATAATTATAGAGAAGGAGGCGGTGGCGGGGTTGATGAGCTATGAGCTGCTGCCGCTGATGATGGCATGAGATACCACTGCAGAATAAGTACAAAGCATGCAATTTTCTATGCACCACGTTTTGATGGTGCTGCTTCTGCGGTTTGAGTTGTTTGGCTCCAGCTACTTTTGTTTTTTTGCACACTCGTCTTAAAAGGCCGTAGCTCCTACGGTAATTACGGTTTGGCTGATGTGATGTTGATGGTTCATATCCTGATTGGGATAATGATACGACGTATTTAGATTGGATTGATTGGCAGATTATTTATGCTTTAAGCATGCAACCAACTCTTTGAGATCGGTATCATGTATTTTACTACGCATTTTCTTATGCAACAATTGGAAAGATGACGAGAGATGAGCGAATGCTTAATCTAACAATGATTAAGCTCTTTTTTATGGCGGTAGAGGAAAGGGTCAATTGGCTCGTACAGTAAAAAGGTGAATGTTTATGTCTATTTATTAATGAAAAGAGGAAGAGTCAAGGCTGGTGATTAACTTTATTTTTGACCTCTTCTGCGGTGCGGCGATCAATACACTTTTTATTATTACGATTTAATTTACTACTACGCATTAAAATTCAAGTTTAATGAAATGCATTTAAAAAGTTTTTGTACCTAAATATTTAAATATTTTTTCAAATAATGAAAAAAAACTTCCATATTTTCCATTTCACATTCTGTTACAAAACAGCAATGTTTTGAAATTCCGAAAAATATTTGTAACACGACTTTGACAACATTTTATTGAGATGCTGTGAGACCAAATGTGACAAGTCAAGGTCAAGTAATAAAAGGGCTTTGTATATTTTTTTCTGTTTTTATTAAATCACTTGAGTATTATATTACCTACTACCTACTACTATTATGCTTTGTCAATCTCTGAGAAACGACGTCTGCGTCTGTTCCTTCTCAATTGAATTCTATGAAAGAAAGAGACGTCAAAGAAAAATAAAGCTCTTGAAGAGAAATCCTATTTTGAGAATAAAATGAAAAAAGAAAACGAATAGAATGGAATAGAAAAGAAAAAGCCAAAAACACAACCCAACCCAACTAAATTTTATTACGCTTTCAAAAGCTTCAACTTTACTTCGTCTTCATCTTCTTCTTCTCGTACTTGACATGTGTGGCATTGGCCTCGGAGAACAAAAAATCTGGGAAACTATAAGAAGAAAAAAATGAATTGAATTGTTTTTTGCTCTATAAATTTTTAGACTTTCTTTCTCCATCCATTTTGCAATGTGTATCTACATCACATGAGCTGTGGGAAAAGCCGGAAAAAAATGTAGAGAGAAGTAGCGCAATTGGCTTTGATGTGATGTGACATACCTTTGTTTGAACTGTGCCATGTATTGTCATTGTTTCCTTAACATTGTGTCCGTAAAATAAAGTGTCTTTATTGAAAAAGCTTGTCCCACTTTCTTTCCGCCATTGCCACCATCTTAAACAAAAATCATCATCATCAACTTTGCCAACACTGCTCTCCGCTCAACTTCACTTTATCTTTATCAAAAAAGGGAACTCTCCAAAGCGACTTCAAATTTGAAACCTAAAAATGCTTTTACTTTTTACTTTTTTTAACTGTCCTGTTCATTCATACCTTTCTAGAAAAAGAGAGAGAGGAATCATATGTCGCATCCTTTATCTTTCTACGCTGATCCTGTCACACAGGAAGAGAGAGAGAGAGAGCGCGAAGGAGAAAAAAATTCTCAATTGATAAATGATTTCGGTCCAAAAGAGACAAGAACGGAGAACGAACGAAGAAGAAATAGCCTTTTTTCACTCCACTCAGTCACCATCATCGTCACCGTCCTCTCTCGTGTCTGTGTGTTCAGGATCACAATGATGGTGACCTAGCTGACAGTGATCAAATTGTTCAGGTAGAAAAGTAAAAAAAGGTTGTGAGTGTGAGAAGAAGTTAAAGAAAAAGGAAGAATTCTTTTTCTTCCTTTTTTCTTATCATCATCATCATTTATTACTTTACTTTGCACGATGCGATGTGAATGTGATGCAAGGAATGAAATGGAATGCTCCTCTGCTCACTCTCTTGACTCTGCTCTCCATTACGAGGAGAAGGAAGAAGGTGAAACATTTTTCTTGCTTTCAGGGAATAATACCACGTTACAGAGAGAGGACACTTTTTCCTAGAAAAAAAAGAGCAAGTAAAAGCAGTTCAGCTTCATCTTACATTAGACTAGCTCCTTTCTTTTTCTTTTCTTAGTCATGTAGTAAGTAAACACTAAAAAAGAGAAAGAGATAAGAGAGGAAAGGCAAGAAGAGCAAGACCAAGAGAGAGAAGACTGAGACAGGATAAATGCTTCCACTTATTCTTCTATCCCTTTTTAAAGGAAAAAGTTTTTTTTTTTTTAAATTTTCTCCTCTTCTTCACTTCTTTGCTTTGCTTAGGTGGCAAAAGAGAAAAGAGAAAGAGAGAGAGAGAGTTAAAGCGCATTCATCCTGCTGGAAAGATAAGAAAATTCTTTGCTTTTAGTCAATATTATATCTTAAAAGGAAGGATGAAAGGCAAAAAGAGAGAGAGAGGCTGGTGTTGATGTTGCGTTGGAGTGCGTAGGTATCTTCCAGTTACTTCCACCAGTCATATGTAATATGTACGTACGTACCTTACTCTTACTCACTCACTTTATTCTCTCTCATCGTCCTACACACTACACACAAGGTTTTTCTTTGTAGTAATGTGCAACTGTGAACTGAACTGAACTTAGCAGAAGAAAAAAAAGCTTTTCTCTTTCTCTCTTCCTTCCTTGAAAAAAAATTTGTGTCTCTAGAGCCCAGGGCTTGGGTCTTTTCCAAGAAAATCGGAGGAGGAAGATAACATTCTCATATGGAATAAGTAAGAGAATAAAAATATATTTTTTAGTGTTATGCGATATGACGTCGTTGTTGTTGGAGAGAAAGTGGTAGTGGTAGTCGTGGACATGAGAAGGAAAACAGAAGACGACATACCTATAAGTACATTTTATAAGAAGACATGGACACAACGACGCAATGCAATGCATTGCACTACTACTACTACTCTGCTCTAGCTTTTTTTCTTTTTCGTTTGGTTTGGGCATTATCTAAAAAAGATATGGCTTGAGTGAGGAATGAGTGCTATTCCAAGTTTCAAGTTCCAGGCGAAAAAAAAATGACGACAATGTTGATCATGTTCAATGATGATGTTGATGATGATGAAGACGATGATGGTACTGACGCTGCTGCTGCTGTAGCTTCTATTACAACTCACATCAGAGTATATTATTATTATACCCACTCTTGTTCAAAGCAGAAAAGAAGAAAAAAATCCATTCGTTCGCTCGTTCAGTTCAACAGAGCTATGAGCTGTAGGAATCAATAGAAGGAGATATTGTCGTTTGGGATATAAATTGAAGAGGAAAAACAAGGAACGAGCCGAACCAAAACCAAACGCTTCAATTTTTTATAGTAGAATGGAGTAAGAGAGAGAGAGAGAAAAGAAACAAATCGATATCGGCCCTTTTTGGCTCTCATCATACTCAATACTCAACCCACAGCATAGAACAGAACAGAATCATCACCGTTTTGCGTTGTTGTTGCTCCCATCCCACTCTCTGAAATTCTTCTGGATTCAGTCATTCTTAATAGATATAAAAGACATATTGCATCATCATCATCAACAACAACATCCTTCTTCCTCCTTTCTGTCTGCTCTTCTTCTTTTTTACGTACATACTACAATCAACATCATCATCAGTAGCAGCATCATAGCATCATTACTACCGCTATTGCCACCTTCACTAATTCTCTTTCTCTCCTTTTAAAAAAAAATTGAAAAACTTCCTACTAAAACTGGAAACGTTATTTATCTTCCACCAACAACAAAAAACAAAGAAAGAAAGAAAGTTCCAGCGAGGATCATCAACATCAACATCCACACCAGCATAATAGTGAGAAGTAGAGAGAAAAACGTGAACAAAATGAGCACGAAACCGCTGCGCTGATGCTGCTGCACCAATTTTTTTGTCTTTCTCTTTCTTCCGTAAAAAAGCTGCTGCTCGTGATGGTGGCGTGGGTGATGATGAGATGAAATGCGCTCTCAACGAGTACTACGCCATTAGTCACACTCATTTAATGTTCTCTTTCTTCTCTCTTTCTTAATCACCTATCCAGCTCCTCTCAGGAAAAAATGAATGAAATGAATGGATTCTTCTTCTTTTCTAAAAGAAGAAATGCGCGGTTCTTCTTCTATCTGTACTGTTCTCTGTTTTGTTCCCTTCTGCTGCTGGTACTGAATGGCCCTTAAAGTCTACAGCAGGGAAGAGAGTAGAATCGAGAATAGAACAGCACATAAGCGGTTTCGCTACCTCTCTAACTCTAACTAATTGCCGTTCAGAACGAGAGACGAGATAAAAAAAAGAAAGGACTGAAAACGAAGACACGAGTACGAGGACAAAAAAGCAAATAAAAAATGGGAAGAAAAACAGAAGGAAAAAACTGTAACAAATTTGTATGCATGACGGGTTTTTTTATCCAACTAATATTTATTGGAAATGGGAACGAACGGATACAAAACTAAGGAAAAGGAAGGTGTGTGGGAGCAGAAGAAGAAGGAAAGAGTTGGATAGGTAGATAGATAGAAAAAAAGGCTTTTTTTATTATTGAAATTGCGCTTTTTTATTGAAGAGGATGCATACCTTCGTAGAAAAGAAAACGATTTTTATTCTAGTTTTTTTTATTTTTCAGTATGCATTGGAATTTGGAATCTATTTTTACAATACAAGTACAAATGAAACGACAATGATACGACAGATACTCTACCACTCGATCATCAGTAGAAGAACGAAGAAGAGAGTGAGATAGAAAAAAAACTGTTCCAGATCGTTGAATCCAAACACTCAACACTTTTACTCGTCATCGTCGTGTGTATTTTTTTTGTAGTGCTTTTTACGTTTTTTCAAGGAAGCTGATGATGATGATGACGACGAGATGGATTTGCAGAGAGAAAAGAATCTTGAACAAATATTGACAGATCCAGGTCGAATGAAAGGGAAGAATGAAATGGATAGGTAGGCATACATGTTGAGACCTCATTGTTAAGTATCTGATAGTAAGAAAGAAAAAAAAGTTCTTTTCCTCTTTCCTCCTCTCCCTAAAACATAAATATGAGAAGCTAGATGTATTCTTGTTTTGTTCTTCTACACGTCAAGTTTTTTTCTTGTAGCGAGATTGACTTTCACTTCAGTCACTCTTTCACTCAGCTTTCAGCACGAGAAGAGCCAAAGTATCTTTGTAACTCTTTCTCATTCTCAATGTCATGTGATACGACGATAAGGATGATGATGATGACAATACGTAACAAGTGCACTTTCGGATTATCCTAGAGCATTACAGATACAAACAAAATTGGAGATTTCGGTAAATAAGATTCAATATCATATCATCATATCATAATCTCATCAGCATCAAATAAAGTATCACCTGCTTAACTTAACGTAACGCTTTGCTATTTTGCTCTCCACTCTGGAAAATCTTTCACCTCAAGTCACTTCCTTCCGCCAAACTGTGTGTGTGTGTGTGAGAGAGAGAGAGAGATGAAATGATTCATTTCATTTAGCTTTCATTCGTCATTGAATCCTTTTACTGATACTGCGATGCGATCTGCGACTGCTGCTGGTTTGGTTTGGTTTGATGAGAAATGATATGTAGCAGTAGTAGCATTAGCAATAATATACACCCACGGGGAAAGCAATAATGAAAGTTTTGGAATTGTCTATAGCTTGGCTTGGTTTGGTTTGGCTGCTTCCTCTCCTGACTATGAAGTGAAGTGAAGAAATGAAATATTCATCAGGAGAAGAGAAAGAGAAAAACCTCTTTGTTGCGGTTTTAGCTTCAGCAGCAGCAAGGTATGGAGTATGGAATGGATGTATTCGTATAGCAGGCTGCTTTTGCTTTTTAGAGAAGAGATCAAACCGCAGATCAGCAAGTAGTAAGCCATGCCATTATAATGCATGCCAACGCAACGCCAAGCGACAAAAAACGGCTGCTGTAGTGTAGAGCATATTTGAATTCGTTTCGAATATTGTATTTTGGTTCAAGCCAAAAACTTACGTTCATTTTACCCTGAACTGAGCGAATGAAGGAATGAAGAAGGTGAGCATGAGTTTTTAGATGAATGAATGAATGAAATGCTTACTTCTTTTGTAATCTTCCTCAGGCTGCTGCTGCTGTTGCTGCTTCTGCTGATGCATAAATACGCCTGTGGTAACATCAGCATAGGTAAGTAAAACCTGCCCAGGTTTTATTCCCTCAGAGAAACACGAACTCAGAAAATTTTTATGAATTTAATGCACAAGCATATCCACACATTTATAAGTAAAATGCATGCATGCCACGTCATGCCTTGCCTTGCCTTGCCACCAGCTCACACAAGCCATCATCGCGCCGCGCCACCACCAACACCGCTCCCGCTATCCATCCACTAACCAAAGTGCAGTGTGAATAAAATTCATTCAATCTCCTTTTCTCCATTCACTCCAAAAAAAAGTCTAACTGAACTGAGCTGCAGTGAAGCTTTGAGTGGAGTTGGAGTCGAGTAGCGAATGGGGAATGCTGATGGAGAAAACGACGACAAGATATAAAAAAAATATCCACCGCTTCTACCTCCACCACAAAACGGATTGAATGGAGTAAAGAGAGGAAGAAGACATGAAGAATAATAATAAAAAGAGAAAGCTTTAGCTTTAGCTGGATTTGAATTTCATTCAACAAAAAACTCTCTTTACTCGTTCACTCAGTCAGTCAATCTCTTTTTTTTCTACGGCTGCTGTTGCTTTTGCTGCTGCTGTGGATGGAATGGAATGGAGAAAGAGGTAAAACCAAAAGCGGAAACCACTCTTACTTACTCACCAAGTAAATTTCATTTTGGTCCGGAGGACTGACGACGTAGCAGCAGAAACAGCAGCAAGATAATAATAAGACTCCTGTGAGTAGTATTTGTATTTTGCGTTTTCTGTTCTCTTCTGTTCTGTTGTGTAACGGATTGACGATTTCGTAGTAGATGAAAGAGGAAATCCTATTGTTACATCCCACTTATCCTGAAATTCATACCAGAGCAGAAGAAGAAGAAGGACGCGACGCGGCGGATCGGATGCAGCAATGGTCTTGGGTATAATGATTATGCAGCTTATTTACTATTTCCTGTTTTTCTTGCTGGTGTATAATATTTTTAGTTCCTTCTTTTGAGAGATGAAGCAGAAGCAAAAACATTGCATGGGTAGGGTTTTTTATTTTGTGGAGAAGAAACCGAAAGAGATGGGATGATGGGAGACCACACGAAAAACAGTTGAAGTGGAAACGGAAACGGCTGTCATAATTTTACTTTCATTTTCATTATTACATTAAATTATCTATTCTATTCCCACTTCCCACTGCTGTTCTGTTGCTTTTGCAAAAAGCCATGTAAAGCAGATGAGCTGGAAATGAATTTTAAAAGCATCTTAATTTGAATTCTTACTTTGCTTAATTTTTTTCCAAAAAAAAGGAAGAAGAAGAAGCTTTTGTGTTGTTGAAGGAAGGACTGTCTCTTCAAATTAATTTAATTTAATTGTGAAGATCCTAAAAAACTCTTTCTCAAAGATAAATGCAATGCAGATGAAAGTAATTTGTTTAGTCAGATTTATTATTTTTTTCTGTGAAAAAAGCAAAGATGAAACTGAAAGTCTCTCACTCAGTCTCAGAGAAATTTAATAATAATTTCTCTTCTTTTGCTTTTAGGATAATAACGTGAGCGAAGAGTAAAAAACACTTAAAGAGGGAGAGAAAAAAGTGTGAAGAAGAAGAAGAAGAAAAAGAAAACTGAAGACAAGACAAGATACTACCATCACCGCACCACCGATTCCAAAGCTATTTCTTTCGCTAATGCATCACACTCACACTTTTCATCATCATATTACTCGTTTCTCCTTAAAACAGCAGCAATAGAGTTAAGGAAGGGATGTAACTTAACATGATCGATCCGAATATTTCATCATTTCTTTTTTTTCTTTAAGAAAAACGGAAATAATGCATGTTAACGTGAGATGGAGAGAAAAAAGTGAACCAAGAACCAATCCATCTCTAACTCGTCTTAAGTAAGAGAAGAAGAAAAAAGTTATCCCCACCACCCTTCTCTATTCTTTTTATACGTCTTTGGCAACTGCTGCTGTTGCTGCTATGCCATGGATTCATCCATCTATCCATCCATCTGTCTACGACTACGTTGCTGGCTGTAGATGTTTCGTCTTTTTCTTTCCCCATTCATTTCTTTAGGTATTAGAAAGAAGTGGAGAAAAATATATCTTTGAAAAAAAGGAAAAGAAAAGCAGTAAGCCAAGTCAATCCCATTCATCCTCTTCATCTCTCACTTCACTACTCTAATAGGGAGGAAAAGGATAATATAATTCCATGTCTTTTTCTCTCCTCCCTTTGTGAAAGATAGCACAAGACAAATATATTCCTCTTCACTCGCCCAGTTTCCACAGTCTAAAACTATTTTTTAAGTGGAAGCCAAAGCAAGAAAAGAAAATTTTCCTGATTGTTTTTGATGTGATGATGCAAAATTCAAGTGGTGAGATGGTGGTAGTGGTGTTGCGTGAACTGCACAGCATTTCAAATCATTTCTTTTCTCCTTTTTTACTGAATTCTGTCGCATCACTTTTCTGTTTCTTACTTTCTTCATTATTTAAAAGAAAATCGAAGAATTCTAAGAGGAAAAATTTTTACTCTTAAAGAAGAAAATCCTCTTGTCGACGACTCTCCCTTCTTTTCAAAGTTTATTTTTTATTAATTGAAAGAATAATAAGAAGAAGCTTTTATTTTCTAGAGATGAAGTAAACTGCCACCTCAAATCACAATCACAATTTCCTCTCGCACGGCACGAGAGACCTTTACCAAAACCAGAGAGACATAATTAAAAAGTCAAATGAATTCTCCTCACTCCTCAGTTGTTTTCTTAAGAACACTTCTTTTCTTCCAATTTATAATCATAACTTAAATTGACACTTGTTCGTTCGTTTTCTTGCTGCTTTTTAAAATCTCTTCTCTGTTGAAATTTGACAAAGCTATAACAAAAAATGCGCATATTTTTTTTCATCGAATTTCTCACTCGCTCACCCTTCTTCGTCCGTCCGTCCTTCTTACAAAATAAATATTATTTTTTCGCCCCTTCTATCTCCCATCATCACCATCATGATCTCCAACAAAATTGTATCATCATCGTTCTCATTTTTCTTCCTTCCTCTTCTTATCAATGACGAAATAAAATGAGTTCGGAGTTCGGATGTTCCAAGTGAATGATTCCCCCGCGTCCATTTCACTGACCACTACTGCCTAATACAATACCACCCCACCCCATCCCAATCTTATTTTATTTCTCCTTTCCAAAACATTCAACATTCTTTTTCCTTCTTCGTCTCTGTCTCTCCCTCCTTTATTTTTTTTTCTAAAACGCATCCAATTTTTAGCCAAAAAGCTACATTTTTATTATTGAATTGCCACTTTCTTCCTCTCCTCCTATTTCCTTCTCTTTTTCTTTCCATAGGCAATATTATTTTGTTATTATTATACTTAAACTTAAGCTATAATATTGAAGAACAAACTACAATATTTTTTATATCTTATCATTCCTTCCTCAAGAGCAAACATCCAAACGTATTTCTGTTTCTCTCTCTCTTTTTCCTTCTTTTTTCTTTCCATTTACTGACCAATCTCTTGCCGTTAGGAAGGAAAAATATTATATAAAATAAAATTTATCTACCTTTTTCCCTAATATGACATGACTTTCAATATCAACTGGAAATTATAACGGATTCCTCCTCTTCTCTTCTTTCTCCATCTCTGAGTCCGACTCCATCCCATTTCTCTAATATTTCATTCTTCCGCTCCATTGACATCATCAAAAAAATATTGGAGGGAATTTGTTTCAGCAGTAGAGGGGAAGTTTTTACCAAAAGAGAAATATCATCATTTCTAAAATAGTACAACTTTTTTTCTATATAAAAGTAAGCTTTTTGGTCTTTGGGGAGTAACCAGACCAGACACAAATTCTTCTTTCCGTCTTCTACAGATCTTATCACCCGCCGCTCTCTTCTCTCCTCTTCTTTCCATTCCATCCAATCCAGCAATTCATTCAACAACAGAATTGGATAGGATATAAAATTTTACCTTCTCTTTGCTTTCTCTCTTCCACTCTTCAATTCTTCATCTCCCTCGTAGAAAATAAGGAAGTGAGCGAGCGAGCAAAGAGCGAGCGACATCGTTAAAAGAACGGGACTATTAGTAAGCAGGATATCGTCTTTTGTAAGTGAAGTGACTTGCACTTCCTTCCCTTTCCTTCTTCACTCAAAATACAGATTATTTTTCAATCTATAATAATAATAATAAGAATAACAAGATCAACTTCTTTATGAAATGAAAGTGCATCCATCCAACCGTGTTCCGCATCTATAGGTGGCTGTGTCTGTGTCATCTCATCATTATCATCATCATCTTTATATACACTAACTTTGATGGAAGAAAAATCCAACCGCAGATTGGTTTGTCCATTGCATTGTTTAGCTTCTTTCTTTTCCTCTGAAATCGTAGCGTCGCGTCGTCGATAGTAAAAACTTTTTTCCATGTTTTTGGACGTGACTGTGTAAGCAGTTGAGTGAGAAGATGTAAAAAAAATATGACTTGGTTTTGCTTCTGCTTGGTTTTAGTAAAAAAATCTTTTTTTCGTTTTCATCTTCATCTCATCTTCAACTCAACTTCTTCAACAAGACTTGTGCTATGTAATGCAGCACTAGAGAAAAAAGAAGAGGATTTCAAGAAGACGGTAATCTCCACTTTTTCTCTTTCTTATACTATTTTTTTCTGGAGAAACTAATACCAGTTTTTTAGAGAGAGAGAGAGATAAGATAAAGTCTTCTGAAGATATATATAATATTTTTCAACAAGAAGGGGAAAAGAGGAAATGGATCGCTTGGAAAATACAACAAAGCTTTTTTCTCCATTTGAGAGAGAGATAAGATAAAGTCTTCTGAAGATATATATAATATTTTTCAACAAGAAGGGGAAAAGAGGAAATGGATCGCTTGGAAAATACAACAAAGCTTTTTTTCTCCATTTTGTTTTTACTTTGCCTCTTAAAGAGATCCTTTTTACTTTATCTGAAGAGGAAAAGAAGAAGAAATACATCCCACGCTTTACTTTCTTTTTTTCAACAAGGATCTTCTTCCCAAATGGATCTAGACAAAGAGATGGAACTCTACCACGGATGAAAGAAGAAATAAGGAAATGGATGAGATGAAAAAAAAACTTTCTTTTTTTTACTTTTCTTTTGATAGAAGTTGTCATTATAATCCATAAATGTTTTTCATCATCATTTTTTTTTCCTTTTCTCTCTTTTGTAGTTTTTTAGTTCGTCTTCTTCCTGTTCAGTTTAACTTTAATCTACATTCTTCATCATCATCATCATATCATCGCATTCTTTTGTAGTAACATAAGTTCATGTCAATGTCATATTTTTACTTATCGTAAGTTCTCCAAACATGTTTTAATGATCAGAGAGAGATCAAAAAAGTAATTTTGAAATCAGTCAAAACTCTCTACCCATTTCCTTTTCAATTTCAACTCAACTCAACAACAATGGCAAAGGAAAGATGAAATAATGTTCATCTTTGGAAGGAAAGTTGAAAGTTACTACTAAAGGTGATATTTTTATTATTGACTTGCATGTGAGATGGAAGTTGAAGTGTGTGTGAGCGAGGATGAGAGAGAGGTGTTCCATCTCCCATTAAAATGTCGCCGTTATTCCTTTTCACTCCTCCACCTACGCAACCGTTAAAAGCTGACTTTTACAGTTCCAACTTCCTTCCTTCTTTTTCCTTCCTATCTCCAAACCAGGAGTAAAACTTTAAAAGTTGCGTATGTACGTGCAAAGCAACATCATCACGACGCTGATGATGAAGTCAACACGAAAGATAACAATAAAATGACGGTCTTTCTCTCTTCCTTCCTTCTTCGTTTAAGTTTACTTAGTTTTTCATCATGGCCAGTTTTTTGGTGTCTGCGATGTCTGCACAAGCAAACAAGAAAAAAGTACTGTAGAAAAGAATGAAGATGAGGATGATGATGAAGATGGCGTGATCTGAAAACTTTTTTTCTTGCCTTCTTCCTTTTTTAAAACAACTTCAACAAGATCAGATTGAAATTTCTTTTTAAAAAAAGGAAAGGTCTCGTTTCCTTTCTGGAAATTTTCTACGCGTGTTTTTTTTCAGTGGCACGCACAAAACCATCTTCATCATCATCATCAACAGCAGCAGCATCTTCAACGCCAACAGCATTATCAGCAGGAACAGTAAGAAGAAGCAACGCAACAACGGTGGCAACGGCAACACTTGCACAAGACAAGACTTCCAAGACGAAGGTCTGCTTAGCCTTGGCATGAAACGGAGTTAGTTGAAGTTGAAGGAGAAGCGAACAACAAACGAACGAAAGAATATGAAGAGGATGAAGAAGTAGAAGAAGAAGAAAAGGAAGAATTTTCTTCATCTCTCGAGGTTGTGTCTGTGCAGTGGAGTGTGGAGCGGAAGCACTTTTTCCTTTTTCCAGTTAAAATTCAAGACGTGAAGCAGCAGATATGGAATGGAAGAGGTTCATCATCACTACTGCCGCTGCTGTTACTGTTACTGCTGCTGTTTTATCCGTTTAAAAAAAGATAGAAAAAGAACAAAATATTATTCTGCCCGCAACAACAGCAGCAGCAGCATTCTTTCCTTCCTTCTACAGATAAGATAGAAGAAAGAGAGAGAAGAAGAGAACTTATTTGGATGGACTAAAACGAAAACGCTGGGGAAATCTTCCTGTTTGCAAAAGAGCCTCACTAAGCTTTAGCACCACCACCACCGCATAGAAAGAACCGCATTGAATGTTTCATGACTTTTACTTTACTTTTTCTCCGGAAACTTTCTCTCTTTTCAGAAATATTGTGAAAAACTAACATCATCATTGGTAATAGATAGAAGCGTTCGTAGTAAAAGCAAAAAACGCATTTTGTTGCAGAACTTTTGTTTTCGTTTTCCTCTCTCTATAGAAAAAAATCTGCTGTGATATCGTCAAAAAAAAAGTGCGGCGATGGTTTTGATGGCAGAGGAGAGCAGCTGAGTGAGGCAGACATAGAAGGAAGATTTTGACTGACTGCACACATATCCTTCGATGGTTGGTGGCTATGCATATGTGTCTGCTCTGCGGTGCGGTGTTATGATGAATAAAAAAGGCAAAAAATATAAAATAAAAATAATTTTCAGAAAAATGTATGTGCACACGAGCGAGTCGAGGAGAGAGGCAGGAAGGAAGAAGAGAAAGCGAAGGCTGGATGAATACGTGTGTGTGTGTGTCCTCGTCTCGAATAGAAGAAAGAAGGATGAACAAGAACGAATCCATCAATAAAATGGAAATGAGGGATGGATGGACGGGAAAAGAACACATGTTTCCTTTTCCTCCTTTCTCCACT
>JAHZNJ010001243.1:0-10845 GCA_027744475.1 Lepidocyrtus cf. sotoi NNG-2020 | reverse complement strand
GTACTGTACGTATTTCAAATTTTCAGACAAGCTCATTGTCAGTGACTAACTGAAAACAGTTTAATCCCTGACGAAGGTTTTTTTCGAAACTGGAATAATATAATTTTGAGTTTACTATTACTGCTCAAGCTCCAATGATTCGATAAGGAAAATTGTTGCGTTGCATTTAAATCTATTATTCGTGGCGGTTTTACATTTATTCTGTAAAAAATGTATGAATTTTATTTATAAAAATATTCATAACGGTATTAAAAAAGAAGTCTGGAGTCTCATAAATACCAATAAGTAAAAAGTTGAGATCTTTGATATTTTCATCTTTTTATCATTAACCAAAACCAAACCTACAATAACTCTCGTAAAAAGCTTGATTTTGACGATGTTGATGGGTGATCATAATTGTAAGTTACACACACAAAACAAAATGGTTGAAAGCGCAAAACGTTTTAGAACATTTTAAAATAACATTCATTTAAGAAAAGGTATATCTTTAGTAAAAGAAAATTTTGGGCTTCGCCTTGTTCTTGTTCCATCCCAGTATTTTCTTTTATAGTTTAACCTTTTTTTCTTGAAAATTGCATCTTTTTTACAAAGAAAATAAAAAGAATACTGCTGGACTTGGACAATAATAATGTCTAACTGATAATAAAAAACCTTTAAAAGTTTTCCATTGTTGTGTGCTTTTATACTTTTACCGTAGTATAATATTCTTTCTTGGAAAACGCATGCACATTTAAGAAACAAATCACTTTTTGAGAGAAGACGTCCCGTTGTGAAAAAAAAACTGATCTTAGCTGCTGCTATTATGTAACCTATACTTAAAAGAGTCACTTTTGTGTCACGCTAACTTTTACAGTTTCCCTAATTTATTTACGAGCGAGCGAAAAGCGAAACCTTTTGAGAACGTGTGTAGTGTGTGTAGGTATGTATGGAAAATGATAAGTCTAATTGTTCTCTTGTTTCTCGTTCCTCTCGTCTCGTGATCCTTCATTGACCAAAAAAGTAGTTGGTTTGGTAATAATGATTGATCTTTGGGATGATTGGTGTTGCACAAGGAACCTCGCCCATTTCCTGACTTTTCAAAGTTTTTTTCCTTCTCCCCCGGCTTGTTAATATTGCCAAAACGTTGTTGTTTGAATGTGCCAAACCTACTTTTCCGATTGTGAAAAGTTCATTTATGAATGGGGTGTGCTGGGCAATCAAAGATTGGAGTGAGTAAGGTTTGGCTTTTGGAGGGCTCTTGTGAAAATTTTCTTTATCTCCTTTTCCTTCAACTTATTTAAATGTATATCTACCTACCAAACAACAATTTCGGTTCCAATGGGTGTGGAAGTAAAACCCAATACTACTCGTCGTCGTCGTCATAAGAAGAAATTACTGTCTCGCACAAAAGTAAAACTTCTTGAACAAGAGTTTTCGTAAAACGCCTTTTTCATACATTCGAACATCCGCACTTTTAACAAGATTTTAACAAAGAAATTCATTGTAGCAATAATAACAGAAATTTCCTAGAAATTTAGATAAAGTTTCAATAAGCCCCGGAACCCGCGCTTGAGGTGGGACAACGTATAAAGCAGTGAGATAAATCAAGCTGCTTTGTTTTAACTGGGTCAAGTAATTTTACGACTTTTTTTTCCAAAATTTGTAAACGTCTTTGTCTAAACTAAATACATTTTGGCTGGCATCCGCATCCCTTAAGGAACTAGTTTATGGTTAATTCTTTTTTGTTCTTTATAAAATTTCACAATATTATGTAAGAAACGTACTTAACTATCTATCTGTAAATCTGAATTTTTTAGAAATCCGTACCTGTTTCATTTAAGCATTAAACACATGACTCTCCAAGTTCCTGCTTGATTTCTCCACTACTACTACTTCTCATTCATATTTCATACTCATACTTACTGTGAGAACAAAAGAACGGATGCCGCATCATTTATCATAATTTCAGTAAGATGATTTAAAATGCCTCGTGTCATGCCGATTTGGTGGAATGCAAGCACCGCATATGGTACACGAGAAATAAATAAAAAAAAGCAGTTCTTTATAGAGTAAAATAATTTTATGATATTCTGAGAGTGGTGTGGTGGTGACTGTACTTGGTTTACAATCCAATCACAAAGTCATGATTCATGAATCATCGTGATACTGAAGATGCTACTTTAGAGGAATTATAATTTTTCAGCAGAAAACCAAATACCACCGCGACCGACATGGATTTACTTGCTGGCTGACATTAATTTTCGTATTCATATCATACCATCAGCTCTAAAAGAAAGAAAACCTGCATGCCAGTGTAATATTGTAACATGTGTATTTGAAATGCTAATCAACAAGTTCCTGTTGCAAGCAAACCTTCTGCCGTTTTCCAAAACCGTAGGTAATGTAACATATTTTACGAATCTCAAGAATTTTTGTTGCATGTGTGTACTTTCTAAAATCAGCGATTCCTCATTGGCAATCAGCGTGTTTTATGATTCCTCAAGGTGATACAAAGCTGTTTTTGAAGAATGTAGGTATGTATTTTCTTTTTATCCATTTTTCATTTTTGCTAATATATAACCCACCACATACCAGTAGGAATACCACCAGCTTTCCTTTCTAACATGCTACCGCCACCCACCCCGGAGAAAACGAAGAAGGTAGTAAATATAAGTAAAAGGTAAAAAAATATGATATGATGATGAAACAGGTTTACTTTCATAAAACTCACTGAACTGACTTGTCGATGATGTGAGTTCCACTTACAAGCTGTACTTATGTACTTTTGCAGTTTTTCATAAAGAAGATGAGTAGTAGATGGAGAGAAAGACAAGGTTGGACAACAAAGAATTTGTAGACTCGAGAAGGAAAAGATGAGATATGACGATGATGGGAGGAATATTATTTAACAAGAGAAGATGATGCTGATGATCAGATCAAACTCCTTCAGTATCTAGCTGCTAAGTGCTGGTTTCGTCTTTGAGCTAAAAAGACGGTGATGATGATCTTCAGAGATGATGAGGATGAGGATTGAGGATTCTCAGGTGTATGGGAAAATAACGCCATATGGCTGGAATGAGGCAGTCAAAGATTTTTAAAGTCACTGCTCATCTGGCACTTTTTCATTTTTTAACGCTACGGGAGGAATTCCTCTTCATCTTCTTACCTACTTAAGTAGTTAGTAGGTAATTTGAAAGCATCAGGTTCATACCGGAGTGGAGGATGAGAATGAGGATTCATTCATCGTTTATCATGATGCTGAGCTGACACCTTACTTGCTGAAAAGTATGTGAATTGCTTCTTTTTTAATTTTATTAGGATGATATTAGATTATATTGCGATCGGGATAATTTCACACACACATTCAATTAGGTACCTTGGGTTCATAAACACCTGGAGAACGATTTTGACCAGAGGAGAAAGAAGAAAGAGAAAGGAATGTTTCTTTTCGGTGAAGAACAAAACAAAACCATATAATTAACAAATTTTTACACATTCTTCCCCAAAAAGAACATACAAGGTATTTAAACAATTTATCCGTGACCGTGAACTATCCCAATAATGCATGAATTTTTATATTTAAATCACCAGCTTTGGAATGGCCGGCTGCTATTTTTATTAAGGAAATTTCTCTTTCTACAAAAATGCTTAAAGGCAAACTATTAAATATAAATTTTTCTTCTGGAATGGAATATTTTTATGTAATGTTGCAAAATGACATGCTAAAAGACAACGAAGAAGATAAAAAATGATGTACGGTCTTGCAATGCAAGATTCTAACAAAAATGCAACTGGGATTTAATTTAAAGGTTTATTGGCCGTGGAGTTAGGAAGGAATGAACCTATACAGTGCTGTAGTGTAATCGTTTGGACATTTACCTTTGCATCTTAAATGATTAAATGCATTTTCTATATCTAATCTATGTATGCAATCTCCAGCTCCAGAGTTAATTGACATCATCAAAATAGGATTATAGTATAAAGTATATTATGTAAAAAAATGTGACTGATGATGATCTTACAAAAATTTGGCATATTTTTATGATGGGCTCACCTCGTTATCATTGTTAGCAGCAACAGCAACGTCGTAGTAACATCGAATCGTGGGAACTGAAAACCTAAATAGTAAGTAGCAACAGCAACAGCAGCAACAGAATGTGGAGCTGCAACCTGTCAGATGCTTTCGGTGAAAATAGTAAATGATAGCACATGTTTATTCCACTTATTATGTAGGTATGTTTTTTCCTTCCTTCAAAAGTCAAAACTCTTTTCTTTGTTTGCAATCTTATAATAAAAAATGCTGTGCAAAAAGGATATGCTGCTGATGCTGATGTACGAAAAAAAAATCATATGCGCAAAACCAGTTTTCATTCAGTTTAAATATCCAAGGTAGTCCTTGGAATGTTTAATAATTTTCTTTCTCTTGACTTTTTTTTCATGCTGCTGAAGTGATAGAACACCTGGCATTTTTCTCACGATCTTTACATTAAATTGTATATTTGCATTGTAAACATTGCATTTTTCAAGAAATTCTTAAAAATTTACAAACGTAAAATAGGTTATTCTTTATAAAATAAAAACAAACTTAAATCTAGAAATATCACAGCTTTGCATTTCACGTAGGAGTTAGTTTAGTATGATACTTACATTTGAGCAAAAGTGAAGTCACAGGGTACAAAAATAAAATAATTAAAATATTTGAGCTTATAAAAATCACGAACGAAATTTGCGTAAAAACTGTACAGAGATCATTATAAATAAAATACTTTTTAAAACTTGAATGAAAGACAAACTAAAAATTATGAATGATTGGCAAACTGATTGCTTTTTAAAAAACAAAACACTGATTGAACTTTTTTAATAATAATAAAAAGAATTTTGTGATTGGTATTGGCACTCCATTTGATTTGTGGATGAGGATCCATACGAACTGATAGGAATTGCATGAAGAGTAAGATGAAGAAGAAAGGAGAGGCATTTGACGAACAAACATTCTCCTTGGCTGCTCAGGTGTAGAATTTTCAGATTCAATTAAGGAGTTGATGGAGTTCTGTTCTTCAGCGTTGGCCAAGGCTTCCAACATCTCGTTGATGTGATTTTGTTCCATCTCTGCAGAATGATCGAATACCATAGCAGTGGGGATGGCGAAACCAGAAGGAGATTTCTTGTCAGCAGACTTTGTTGTTTGACGTTGGCTGATGATTCCCCAATATTTGTTGAGATTGACTCTTGCGGATTTTGCGATTTTGCGGAATGGACTGATTCGGGAAGGAGTCTATAAATAAAACAGAAAAAAGAAAATTTCATGAGTGAATTTGTTCCAATATTTGAAATTGAAATAGCACACTTGGGCTAAACACAGTTAAAATACCTTTTTAAAATTAAAATAATGTTTAGAAAACTTACCGGCTTATTTCCACGAACAGATCCAATAACTGGAGTAGCTTCAACGGAAGCTGGGGTAGAGAGAGTTGCGTTTCTCGTAACGTGACACATTTTGTTACTTGTGTTTTGTGTTGCAAAAATTACTAAACTGATTTGCACTGTTTTATTTACTTGTCCAAAGGACTTGAGTAGGTAAACTTTTAAAAAGCTTAAAAACTTTTATGCTTTAACTTGAGCGAGATCAAAAACACGTATGTTGTGTTTGTATATAGCTTTCTATTGCGTAAGCGTAAAAACGAGTTTGATAAAATGAAGCAAGAGAGAGCGAATGAAAGTTGTGTTTCTAGCTGAACTGTTAGCTGAGAAATGTTGATTGGGGTAGGAGCTGAGCTACGCTTTTATACCAAGACCACTTTTCGTTTGGAACGTGTCAGGTGGTGTGCCGAGCACATACTCTTTCGACTACTCCTCTTCTCTCTACTTCATCCCTTATTACATCAAACAAGAAGGGTAGTGTTTTGTTTGCATCCCTTCTTCCTACTTCTCTCCTTGCATGGGAACGGCGCAACCTCAGCAATCGTTTTAACAAAGATGAAAATTTTATGCTAAGCGCTCTACACTGCATAACGTTATTACTGAATCTCTTTCTTTCTCTCTCTCTCTCTCNCCTCAGCAATCGTTTTAACAAAGATGAAAATTTTATGCTAAGCGCTCTACACTGCATAACGTTATTACTGAATCTCTTTCTTTCTCTCTCTCTCTCTCTCTCTCTCTCTCTCTTTCCCTTTTTTACCGCTGTTGCTCCTCTAAAAGAGGGTTATCCTCGTGCTAGCAAGCTAAATGTTTTGTGTTATTATAGTTATTTATGTAAGCTTATGATGGGAAAGCAGACGTCGTCGTCGTCGTCGTCGTCGATCTCTTCTCCCTTTTCCATTATTTTTCCTTCAACAAAAGAGTTGTGGTCCTTTTGGGAAATCAGTCTACCTACTACTTACTTACTACTTATATGCATGCACACACAACTTATCTAAATATACGCGTAGTAGGTAATCATAAACGTAATACTTTTATAACAAGTTGGTTCTTGTTTCTTGTCCAATGGTATTATAAAATCGCTTTATGCGTGATTGTCATAACTGTTAAGCTTAAGATTTCGTAAAAGAAAATCTCTATAAAAGTGTCCGACATAGTGGTTTATAGTGGTTATAAGATGCCCAAAAATTCATGAGGTTCTTCTGGCCTGGAAAAATGATGAAGCGGAAAAAATTCTTTGGTGGTGGTGGTGGTGGTGGCAATAGAAATGGAAATACGTAGCTCCTTCTACTAATAATCCCTTCCAATTTCTTCAAGACCAACTCAATTAGACCCTTGGAGTCGAAAATAAATACAAAGAGATCTTGTCTTCTTTCTTCAAAACGTTTTTCGCTGTTGGTATATTATAGTGGCCGTATATTACTACTGTGAAAGAAACTTAATACTTTTTTTCTTCTTATGTGTATGTGTCATTAATAAAGAAGGTTAATGCATAACAAAACTAACGAAGGCAAAGCAAAATTCAAAAGAAAGATTCCCTTTTTACTTTTATGATGATGATGAACGATGATGTGGAAGAGTAAAGTTGTATAAAGCACTAAAGCGCTAATAATAATAACGAAGCAAAGTGCTGGCTTAGATACACATATAAATTTAAGAAGAAGAAGAAGGAAAAAAGACCTCCACGCAATCTCAACGTTTCATCTTTCTGTGCTCTCCTCTGATCCTCTTTTCAAAGGATCCTTTTTCATCCTTCTCTCTAATCATGGATACAAGAAGAGAGAGAGAGAGAGACGAAGTAAAACCCTTAACGATTTTTTCTCCTTCGTGAAGGCATCGCATCGCTCGCATCGTCATCATCTCTATTTTCCAAATAATATCTTGGAAGGAATGAACACCTGCTCGTGTCAAACATTTACATTTTACCCAGAAGGGTTCCCACGATTCTCTCGTTTTCTCTTCATCTTCATCTCTCACTCACTCACTCTCTTATTTAATTTTCCGTGTTTCTTCTTCATCATCTCCCACTCACAAAAAAACTGAACAACAAAAACATCACCACCACCACCGAGCCGAGCCGAACACATAATAGAAAAGTTGTAAGCGCTATAATATTTTCTTCCTCTTCTGGTTTGGTTTCGTTTCCCTTTATCTGGTACACTAACAACACAGAGAGATGAGATAAAAAGCTATTTTCTTTCGAATTATGTACACACTATAAATATATTGCATGACTAGTTTAGTTTACTTTTACGTATGTATTATTATTATTATTCAACAAGGAGATTGGAAGAAGAAGAAGAAAAACGTTTTCCCTCAATACTTCAAAAAAGCTCCAGATTATTCAAGTGCACCGAAGCGAAGAATAACTCCCTTTTCACGATGACGTTTCTCATCTCCACTGAGGAGACTGAGATCATCAACAAAACAACGAAGGGCTCTGCTATTACTCCTTTAAAAAGAAACAACAAATGAACCAAAACCTACACGCATAGTATACTTCTTTCCGTAGTAATAATAATAATAATAACATTAGTAATAATGTATTTTGCAGTGAATTATCCTATAAAAGTTGGGTTTTTATAACGATGTATTTGTATTTATATAAGGTACTCCTTTGTAACTTCATGTCTAAGCCTTGACTAAGCCTTTACGATGACAATATAATAGTTTGCTTTTTCAAAAAGATCATTTCTTTTGCTTATATTGTATGCTACGTTCTGAGCATATAATTATTTAGTTTCTTTGAATTACCACCACTTCCTGTTGTAAGAAGATTCCGTTTCAATTCACTTTAAATGATGCAATCCAAGATTTTTAAGTAGCCAAAAAGATAATAGATCGGTAGTGGTGGTGGTGCTCAGAAGAGGCTAGTTGATGAATTTGGGGGGGAGCGAGAGATTTGATGAATCTTTTTTTCTCCTTCTCGTCTTCTTCTGTAAATTACTAACACGGAAGATCATCTCATCATGAATGATCTGTAACAATTACTGCTTACCTAAAGTAAAGTAACGAAAAAATAGATCCGGGTTGAAATGAAATCTAGTCATCCCATCTTTTTTTACTGAACGTGAGCACCTGAGAATGACTTCTCTTTTGATGTTTGCTTTTGTTTTTGTTATAGGTTGGTAACTAACTACCTTTTATGTAATAGTGACTTTTTGTAGGGTCGGAAATGAGCTAGATGATAATTATCGGGTAAGTCAGTTGGTTACCGCTTTTATGTATTGAATGAAAAAAGGAGACCCGAACCGAGTCGAACTCATTTTCTTCAGCAAAGTTACCTAATTAATGCAGGTGGATGGAAAGGAGCATTGCATCGTGCTTTCACAAATCGACTCTGAATTTTTTTTAAATAAAAATTAACCATTTAGTATTTTTTATCATATTTTGTTATCGAAATTTATTCTATAAAACACGCAATAAATGCAATCACTTCACTTCATCTTAAATTTAAAATTATACAAAAACTTATATGAAAATGAAATAATAATTGTATTTACTATTTGCATTATTTCTTTGAAATTGCAGAAAATGCAACAAAGCACTCTTCATTTTATCAGGGAAAACGCTAAATCTCGGCAAACAACCTGTTGCATGCGGTTTAGCCAAGAGTGGACAGATGGCGCATTGACTTTCTTTCTTTCTTGATCTTTGAAATGATGCGTTTTCAATTGAAGAAACATACTACGAGTATTTATATCATGGACTCTTTCAAAACAAGATTTTATGCGATGGATGGGTGAAAACAATTTATGCATAGATTAACACAACGAAAAATTCAATGTTAGCGCAACAATTATTTTTTTACTTAACGTGCAAAGCGATTTTAGCTTTATTCTGCATTAGTATACAAAAACATTCATTTTTCATCAAAGTTAAAAATACTGTAAAAGTTGACTAATGGCCAAAACGTAAAATAACTTGAGACACTGATGACTGATGACGAAGTTGGAAAAATTCAAGATTCAAGTATTTATTTTTAGGATATCTCACATATGGCGTAAAAGGAATATATTTGTAGAAATTATAAGATAACCCGATACCACCACCACCAGAAAATGAGCAAGTGGTTTAGTTTTTCTTTTTGGTAAAAGAAGTTTGTTGTTGTCTTTCTTACTCATAATAATAATCGACAAAAAAAATACCAGACAGTTATAGCATGTCATGAATCCTGAATCCCTAAAGAATTTTCTTTTCATAAGTACAAAGTATAATATGCTCTGATAAGAAAGGACACCACACCACCACCAGTAAGAAGAAGAAGGAAAAGCAAAAGGAAAAAAATAAGAGGCAAAAAGGAACTGACTGAACAAAGGGCGAAAAGATTGAGTCAATCAGTCGAAAGGAATCTCGACAAGGGGCAGAATCACATCATCATCATCATGAATTTAATAAGAATCTCCATATGCAAGTGGTGGTGGTGGTAAGTTGTAAAATACGTGTGTGTACACAGTCAACAAGGAGCAGTCATCTCGACTTTCAGTCAACAGAGATACGGAAGCCAGAGAAAAAGAGAAGAGTGAGCGAGCTGGGAAGACAGAGAGAAGCCGTTTCCCACGGTTTACCAAAACTGCCACTACTGCTGTGGGGTTGAATAGAAGCTCAGCTCGTGCCAAACAAATGGCCAAAGCGGGTTTCACTCTAACCATATGTTGTCCATGCATGTTGTTTGTTGCTGTTGCTCGAACGAAAAATTAAGAGAAAGAAAGAAAGAGGTTCTCTATCTCTCTCTCACTCTCTCTTATATAAGAACTACCCTTTTTTATGCCTATAAAAACCAGACAGCACGTATATATTATCATAACCAACTCACTTTATTATTATCTCCTCGGATCAACATTGCAGCACGAAGAAGGGGATTTTTTGTTGTTCGGTACCATTACTCGTTTTTCATCTTATATATTATTATGTACTCACACTACTCACTCATACCTTTTTTTAACAGGGAGGGAGAGAGAGAGAGAAGGTCACATATTTTAAGGGTTATATTCTCATCATCATCCCCGTATAATAACGTCCCCAATTACGAAATACATTACTACGTGTGCTGAGGCATAATCGGTACTTAGGCATGCACATAACACTAACACTACTACTACCAATATAATATGTATTTATTCTACTTACACTCTTATATTCTATTTCGAAGGCTTTTTTTCTTTCTCTTTATCCCTTATCTCGTCATCATATATACCTCACTAGAAGCAATCAGCGTATTATTATATCTTTCTTTATCATCATGATCATCATCATCAACAGCTTTTAAAAAGGATGAGATTCCTTGATGCTGCTGCTGCTAAGCAAGCCTTTTATATTCACTTACAGAATAAGAAAAACGAACGAACGCAACGGTGTGATGTGGTGGTGGAGGCGGTTTTAGGATTCACGTTCCCGACAATCTCTCTCCCTCCCTCTTCGCATGGTCCGAACACACAGCCAAAAAAT
>JAHZNJ010001242.1:0-12391 GCA_027744475.1 Lepidocyrtus cf. sotoi NNG-2020 | reverse complement strand
TCCAGAAGTTGTCTATCTTTGCAGAAAAGTATGAAGCTATTTCCTGTCAGTTACTGACTGCATTTCCAGGGGAAAAGCGAAACTACTTCGTTTCAATTCTCGTTTACTTAAGCAATGAAGCAAAGATTTACGTTTTGCCATTCCAATAAAATAGCTTCAGCACATAAAATGATGTGCTTATCGCATTCCATCAGCTCGGCATTAATTTGCACTCTCCCGTTTATTTTATTTCAGCATAAAATGGAAGTATAAAAACCGAGTGTAAATGAAAATTGTTCTCTTAAGCGGACATCATCATTCAGGTTTTTTCATAATACAGCTCTTGAGCAAAATCTTTACATGCATTTTTTATTGCTAAAGCAAGTTTTCAAGATACCTTTTGTGTAGACGCCATTTTCAAATACATTAAGAGAAAGTGGCGACAGATGTGGCAACGTACAAGTCTATTTCGAAGAAAATGTGCCATTTCCGGTAGGACTACCCTTTTCAGCTTCTTCTTTGCCTTTCACTTTTACAATCTCACTGTGAAATGGAGAAATACTTCATTTCACTGGAAGTTGAGCTGAAAAATGAATAGAAATAAATTAAGAGTACTGCGCAATAAAAAATGATTTCCAGGTAAGAAATTTCTCTCAACTGAGAAACAGTTTTAATATTTCATCATCACATTTGAAAGTAGACAATAGGTGGGGGATGTATGTATGTTGAAGGTTGAAGTGGAAAGTAAGAACAGGAGCAGTGAATGCATTAGGAATTTTTAAAATGAAATGCGAGGGAGAATATAAAATAAAAGATATAACTTATAATAAGATCTAAAATTTCCAACTCCGCCATTTACAAGTCGATTTAAATATTGTAATTCAACCTTATGATATCTCGAGGAATAGATTCTGTCAAAATAATTTACTCGAATTAAAAAATCAACATTAAAATACAGCTCACTACGAATGTTTTGGTTTTGTTGGGTTTTACACAATTGCGAAATAATATTCTTGGAATACCGTTTTCTTTCCTTTGGCTAAAACATTATTGGTTTTAGAACTTTCTCTCCTCTTTCACTTATTTACCTTTCTCCGGAGGCTGTGAATAAAAGCAAAGGACATTCAAAAGATATTGCAATTGAAGCAAGAAGAAAGGGCATGCAATAAAAGCAAAGAAAATGGTTCAAGGGTAACAGCTAATATTTTGTAATATGGTTTCTTTTGCATCTCATCTCCTTCTATCTAGGAAAACGCGTTTTATGTCTGAAAAATCATTTATTGTTTTGTTTACGGTTTAGGTCAGTTTATGTACAGAAATAGCTTTGCCTAATCTCGCTGCTTTTTGTTATTATAGTTGAAAAGGAATGCATACAACAATAAAGATTATAAGAAGCAAGTCTTTGGACAACTAAAACAAGATTAAAGTATCACACAGGAACTTTTTGTTGCTTTTACAAACGCATAAATTTTAAGTCAGTGAGAGTCGCAAGTGGGTCGTAAGTTGCAAGCCAGTAATAACCGTCTTCATTTATAATTTCATGCGATTTCATTGTCACAAACACTTCCTGAGTTTAAAAAAGACATTAATTAACGGAATAATCGGTTGAAACGATAGAGTACTGTAAACAAAACTGTTCCTGGAAAATGTATTTTAAGGTATATGTGTCAGACCGTTATCTTTTTCACGTGCCATAAATAAACCATTTAACTATAGGTCAAATAAGCATTGGTGGACAGAACTGCTATTTAAAACATTGCAAAGAGCATGCGATAATGCATAAGTAAAAGCTTGTACCAAAAACATTTTTAAAATTCAGGAAACGTCTAAGCCCATGCTGCTATGATTATGATGGATAGGTAGATGCATGAAAAATGCAGATGCAATGGTAAGTAATTTTCAAACAAAACATGCTTCATACAGCTCTCAAGTATTCAAATTAGGGTTAACCGGAGTGTTTCTGGTAGAAAACTACTTCTCGTGACCCTAGCTTTAATTTTTTTATCCAGATATAATATCGTTTACACTTCATTCTTTGCAAAAAAGGGTACAATTCAACAGAATTTCTCCCTTCTAATGATTCAAACTGTCTTTCCCTCGAATTTTAATTTACTCTACACTACACACATACAAGATACCAGAGGATTTACCACGTTTACCCATCAGGCTTTTGTAAAATCCAATTATTGTTGTTGTGTACAACAAAATTTGTGAGCAAAATTCTTCAAAAAATTTGCATTTTTAGATGTCTGTGACGGACTGGTTTGAGTTTATACAAACTTCAAACGACTTGCTTGCATAAAATTGTTAGGCAGTATAATTATTAGCTTTGTGTTTTACGATGTGAAAGTTAAAGTTTTATCTTTTCTACATAAATTGCAGATATTTAAACTAACTTTCAAAGGGCTTCTTGTTTCGACAAATCGCTTTCACATGATCAAAGTTATAAAAGGATGGTGTAAATAATTACTCACCAAATGAAAAACTCGTATTTTGAACGCTTTATTACCAGCGGTTAATTTATATGAATCAGCAATAACGCGGTTGTGAAATGATTACTTATCGCAATTTCAAATTATTTAACAAGTGATTACTTAAAATATTTGATATTTGATCAAAATCATTTAAACTATTTTTGTTTTGTTTAATCAAACAAGTTTTAGTTCCTATTCAATAACTTTTAGGCTTGGCTTTAACTTTAGAATAGATTAACTCTTCAAATCTGTACTCGAATTAATTAACTATAATTGAAAATAATTATAAAAACCTCCAAGCCAATTGCTGTTGTCGTAAATGTAAATGGTACGCTTCTTTGTCACCGGTGCTTGGTTCTTGATTGAATTAAAACAAAATGCAGTAATTAAAAATACCAACCCATCAATACAGGTTATTAATATCTCAATAAACTACATTTTATTGTAAGACGGACGAATTCAAAATCAGAATACTGCTTCAATGATATTGCTGTAGTATAAAATATAAAATAATTCCCATTTCAAGCAAATGGTTGCTTTATTGTTGTTAACAATGCTATTTAGGGAATTCTCGTACATTGGTATAAATATCTAGGTTACTTACAAAAGACTATAATATTAACTTTTAAAATCAGAAAGAGAAAGTAATGCTTTCAAATGCAACTGCAACTTATATCCGATTTTAAGCAGATGGAACTTCAAACTACGTGTCGGTAGCAGCACAATCAAAACAATTTTGTTGTAAATGATAGTGAAAGTTGTCTGCAAACTTTTAAGCTTATTTGTACTCCCTTGCTCTCTTCCCGGAGATTTTAGCAGTAAATTTACTTTTTTAAGCTTTACTCCACTTTCAAAACTCACTTCACTTTTACGTCTCATGAAGGATCGTGCATTTGCACAAGAAAATCGCTCGATTGCTCTCTCCTACTTTGAATGTATTCCTACAAGATCGCAAGTTTCTCAATTTCTCTTTGTTGTTTTTATTGATCGATTTTTTAATGGCTTATAAAACTTTAAGGATTTATAAAAATGATTCATTTAATGGGAAACGCAGTACATATTATGTTCATGGTAAAGTTATTTCGCTCTTCTAAACGGCAACATCATTACTTGAATTTTTTACTTTTATGCGGTGAAACGCACTTGAAGTAACTTAACCTGATACGCTACAAACAAACAAGTAAAATATAAATTAAACAGAGGCAACAGAAATCAGCAGTAGCCATTCCAACCGCACCCGTCCATTTTTTCTATTCTTTTATTCTTACTTCATAATAAATATCCTTTTTTAGCTTATCGAATATTGTTCATAAATACATAATTATCTTTTTTTCAAAGAAGTCAAACTGCTATTTTACTAATCGGCCATTGTAATTGATACCCGTACTCTATGTTTACAGATACATACTTTTTAAATTTAAGGAGTATTTAAGTAGTACATTGGGATAGTAAACTGAAATAAAAGAATGTGAGTCTTATAAGATTCACTTGATTAGTTTTAGCTGAAGGTTTTACATTTGGTTTGGCCCTCGTCATTTAGCAATAAAATTGTAGATTTAGTATCGTTTTTCATGTGTATCATCATGTTTGACTTCTCTACATTCACTAGGCAATGAAAAGAAAGCCAGCTTTTTCAAGAGTAAGAGACATATGCACCAACTCGTGTTTAAAGTTGTTGTCCCGCTTAACTAGTAAATAAATTCCTTTTCATACACGAACACTTACAAGCAGATAAACCCAACAGTAAATCTAGTTTGCATATGCAAATTATGTTTGAAACCATTTTACGAAAGAATATACTCTATTAAAGCGAAACCTGCTTCTGATGGAGTAGTTTTTGCTCATTTGCATACTTTAAATCTTAAGTTTCTATGATGTTTTTTAAACGGGATATAAATAGAAGTTAAAGTGAGAAAGTGCGTTTAGATTGAAATGATCTCTCTTACACGTCTCATTTTAATCTTCCTCATTATTACTCATCATCATTTGTTGACCTTACAATTATAGCTGAAAATATTTAAATAATTTATAACGTACGTAGAAGAAGGTACTTTAATTTGCTTTCCATTTTTAGTCTTTGAATAGTATTAAAATACTAAAAGGTTTGTTTTCAGTCAATCTATTTTACAGAAGAGCTGACGTTATAAAAGGAGTATTTAAATATGCAAATGAGCAAACTTTACCCCATCAGAAGTTGGTTTCGCTTAAATAGAGTATACCCTTTCGTAACATGGTTTCAAACATAATTTGCATATGCAAAGTAGATTTACTTTTGGGTTTATCTGCTTGTTAGTGAGTGAGAGCAAATTACAGGTTCTTTCCTGCTCTACC
This sequence comes from Lepidocyrtus cf. sotoi NNG-2020, assembly GCA_027744475.1. Lineage (NCBI taxonomy): Eukaryota > Metazoa > Arthropoda > Collembola > Entomobryomorpha > Entomobryidae > Lepidocyrtus > Lepidocyrtus cf. sotoi NNG-2020. The sequence goes on along the minus strand of JAHZNJ010001242.1, from coordinate 7,607 downwards.
CTAATTTTTCAATTTCTCTCAGGTGAGGATCACGTCGACGACGACGAGGGTGCTTGCTCATTCTTCTTTCGGATTAATGAAACGAACGAAGATCATTTTTCAAAGGGATGCCAGTTCTTACCTCTCCGCCCTTCCTTACTCTCCCCTCGAATTCAATATCGCAGGAGAATCAAGTACGTTAGAGGAAGAAGAAATACCAATTTATTAAAATCAGAGTAGCTGACTCAATGCGATACGAGGCGATGTTATCCTATAAAGAAAAGATGTATTTATATGTGTAAGCTTTGTAAATGAATCTAAACAAAGAACACATTTAATGAGAAAGGAAGAGAAAGAAGAAAAAAAAACTAGTCACAGTTTGTAAACGAAGTTCACACAATAGATAAAATGCCCAACCGTTTTTAGTCTTGAGTGAGAGGGAGAGAGAACTTTTTTTTAAATCCAGTGAAATATGAATGTTTCTAGTTTCCCTTCCCTAATCTACACTTTACACTATCCATGTTTCATTTAGGGATGAAAAGTTCTCCTGCGTTTCCTTTCCAGTCGAGGAGCATTACAAAATCAGAAAAGGTGTCGGCATTTTCTCTCAACTCAACTCTCAACATTTTATCTTCCACTGAACGAATCCTCTTTATAACACAGCGGTTTCGTTAGATCTCCCTATGCAGCCAAAACACAGCCTGCCAGCAAGAGCTGACGACTAATAGGTCTCATTACACGTTCGGAAACACGATGAAAAAATCAATTAACAAGGCTGCTGCATATTATAGCGTTTATCTTTTATTCAGTTGATACCTTTGTAAAATTTGATAGTTATATTTGTCACAGACAGGAAAAAGAGTAAACTCAGAAATTTTCAGAAAAGGGAGGGAATGAAAGGTTTGACGCTTGGATTGTTGCTGGTGCTGATGAGACCGCTACTTACGTAACCCTTTTATTCCCCTTTTATGAATTTGAATAGATATAAATTTTTAAACTGATTTACCGTTTTAATTGAATGCAACTATCTTGCAACAGAAAATGTATTAATGAATGAGTGACTTATTGCACCACTGCGAGTTGCATTTGCATATCACAAAACAATACACTCTGAAGATTTATATGCGTATATTAAAGTGTACGGTTACATCATCAAAAGTGAAGAACTATCCCCAAGCACATATTTTGGCATCCATTTCAGAAGCTTTGTTGCCTGCCATCCATCTTTCTCGTAACTTGATTTTAATAGCAAAACAATTCCATCTTCCAGCAGCCATGCCATGCCCGACAGACTGTTGTCTGTTGTTTGTCGACTGGTTGAGGTCTGGTGTGTGTGTGTATATAAATGAGAGAATCCGTTTATTTCTCCTGGTGTGGCAATAAAACCGGATAAAATATTGCCGTTCCACAAAGATTGAAACTTAAAATGTCTTTATCGACAAACATGGAACGTTTAATGACTTGAAACAAGACGATATCCACTTTATTCCCGTATCATCCTATCGCATCATCTATCAAGTAATAACTCCGTTTAGCCACTTGCGTTTCGTTCGTTTGACTTTGACTTACCTAATAAAATGCAATTGAATACTTTACTCCTGCGTAATAAATATTCTCGGGTGGAAGCTAAACCATGTAATAGAAACTTATAATAGGTAGGCAAGTTGAAATTTATTTTCTCTTTATTTGAGGTAAGGCGTAAACTCCATTGTAAGGAGTAAATTAAGCAACTACAGATATCTACTACATAGCCCGAAAAATTATGCTAAAACATTTAAAGCGAGTGATACAAACATGGAACGTTTAATGACTTGAAACAAGACGATATCCACTTTATTCCCGTATCATCCTATCGCATCATCTATCAAGTAATAACTCCGTTTAGCCACTTGCGTTTCACTTCGACCTACCTAATAAAATGCAATTGAATACTTCACTTCTGCATAATAAATATTCTCGGGTGGAAGCTAAACCATGTAATAGAAACTTATAATAGGTAGGCACGTTGAAATTTATTTTCTCTTTATTTGAGGTAAGGCGTAAACTCCATTGTAAGGAGTAAATTAAGCAACTACAGATATCTACTACATAACCCGAAAAATTATGCTAAAACATTTACAGCGAGTGAAAGAAAAAGGAAGGATAGGAGATGGAGGGAGGGAGGCGGATAGTGTCACTTTAAAGATGATAATTACTAGGAAAGGAAAAACCGGTTACATTAATTAATCGGCAATGCAATGATGGAATCAACTTACGCCTAATCTATAAAAGCCTGTTGTGTTATATTATGTATTGCTGCAGTGCAGCTGAAACGCATGGCCTAACATAAGATCGGCTTGGTAGAATGATATTGATAAACCACAGCAGAAGTTTTCTGGCTTCCATTTCCTCTAACTTAATGATAGTGGCTTGTCGGATATGCAACTTTTCCTTTACATTTCACTCAATTGACGCTGTTCACAGAAGATAATGCTCCTTGTTTTTACGCAAGTGAGGAATTCACTCATTCAAATGTAATGGGATGTATAACGCGGTAAGAAAAAAGTGCTTTTACTCTTTCCACAACAGTGTCATTTCGAATTGGATGATGATATGCGTGTGGAATTGGAGAACATTGAACGTTGGAAGTTTTTACGCTGTCACAGTAAATAGTTACTTTATATACGCCGTAAGTAGCTCAGGTATGTACTCGCTCGAAATGTTTTGTATGACTAGTTTTTAAACACCGATAATGATGCACTCTCAATCAATGTTGCATCTATGTACTTATAATGTTAAGTACCTTAATTTTCCTCATAGTCCACGTGGTCTCAATTTTCTCTACTTTTCATCTTGCAAAATGTTGTTGATGTTGCTGCTGCTGACAAGATGCTGCTCTTCTTGTCGTTGATGTTTTTCTTGCAACTTTTATTGCTTTTGATCGAAATTAAAGTTCACAGCAAGAGTAAATCAGCAGCAACTTGATACAAAATAATGTAATTCGAGAAAGGTGGGGAAATCTGATCCAGCGTTTGAGTTTGCATTTGCAAACTGTGAAACATTTTCCTGAATTCATTATCTGTGAAAGAAAAGTGCGTGTTTGTCAAGCCCTTTTCAGATTAAAGATGTGCAGAGTGCAGTGCAGACAGACCCGGATGCATTAAATTCGTGTAAAAACTTTTATGAAGATGTTGTTGTTTTGAATGGGAAAGAGAGAAAATAACTCTTCATTGCAAAAATACAAGATGCTTCCAATTTATTAGACAAGAGAAATGTTTCAAGCTGTCATCCAATGTTCACGCATAGCAAGGAGAAGCAGCAACAGTGTGTAGCCAGCACCCTGTGGTGAAATGATGTAGTCAAAAACCGTATTTTACAATCTGCAAAGTTTTGAAACTTTCAGGTGTGTACAGTAATTGTATTGTGACGGACGTAGATATGCGATGCTCATAACAATATCAAAATATCTATGCATTGTCAATACAAAAGACAATAATTTTAATAGAATCAAAGTTCAAATTTCTGATCCTAATCTAGACAATAAAGAGACGCAAATCTGCAATTATGAATATGAAGACTTCATCATTCAGAAAATGTTGGTGATGCGAATGCGATGCTGCCCATTTCGATTTATTCTGAAGCTATCAGTGAGCGGATTTATTTGACGAGCAAATTGAATTCTGTTGTAGCTTTTATAGAAGGGATGCTAATGCTGATTGTTTAATATGACATGCGTATTTTGTTTTATTTGTCAATTATGATAAGTAAGCAAAATTGTCAGTGGCTTTATTTCAAAGTTTTAAAATGCACTTACATCCAATGTCCTAGCACTCCCGATCGTAAATTGCTGGCAATCGTGAAGAAAAAAACCAAAAGAATAAAATGATGAGGAGCCGCCGTTTTAGTAACTCGGAAAGAGACCATTTTTATGGAATGTCACATTTTTGAAAAACTCGTCTGACCACAACACATTTGTTACAATAGCGCTTTAGCTGAATTAGCGTAGTAAAACGGAAAACGGTGAAATAAGTCTGGACAACTGCTCTCGTCATCATCCATTTGGTTTAAATAAGATAAAATCAAATTTTCGCTTCCTGGTTTTAAAGTCGATGCAGTTATCAATAGTTTATTGCATAAAATCAAAACACCAACAAAACAGTCTTTCACTTATCACATGTATAAATTTAATGTACTTCCGTAAATATCTTTTTAAAAAAATTCGTCAAAACAGTGAGAAATGCAAAAACACTCGGCCAAATAATTTATACTTTTTATACTCCTTCGTAAATTAAAAAACGGTGCACTATGCGGATTGTTTTGTTTACGTTTACACTCTTCTCCTCTGCAGTAAAAGCATTCTTCTTCTTTACCTTTTATCTTCTTTAACAAGTGGCTGGCTTTTGTAAAGCACACAACAGCACAGCTCTCATCATTTTCAACTCTCACCCTCTTCTCCGCTGGTTAAAATCTGACTGAGGGACTCTTGCTTGAATCTTTCTTCCTTTTACTACTTTGAGGCAAGGTCTGCAAGTGGAGCCAGTTTTTGAGAGCGTAATCGGTAAAAAAAAGAGCAGAGCACATCCTGAAACTGTGGCTTTTTCTTGGAGACGCACAACGTTGCATTGCATAGTTATGATATTCCTCTACCTTTTTCACTTTATCGTGGCTTGGCTATGACTCTTGACTCTTGAGTTGAGATATTGTACATTTCACTTTATTTCATGGAAGGAAGGAAGAAAGAAACGCCTTTTTCATAAGTTTCATTCAAAGAAAATGTAATTTTCTTCAAGCTTCGTCGATTTTTCAGAGCATTAAATGCCTTTTATATTTAGACAGAAACCACAAATTAAAACAAAAATATTTGGAACCTTTTCTTTTGGATGGAAGAAAGTGGGTACAATTTTACCTCTTACAATTTTATGTATGAGAGCCAGCAGGAAGGAGACTTTCTCCTCAGAATAGGCTTTAAATGTTTTTGTATGCGGAGACAAATTTTAAGTTGCTAATGTAAGAAAAAGAAACGATGTGATGTGATGTAGCGAAGTAAGCTTTTATAAGCGTATGCATTCATCCAACCCACAAAAAGCCTTTCCGCTTTTTGGTGGACCTTTGAGGGCATTCCACGGTAGAGTGCACAAATCTAATATATTTTTTTGGCAAAAAAAACGCATTCCAACACGTGGTAGTGAGAAAATAGCCATTTATTTCCTTTTTTACATAAATTTAAACCTCGCCTCTTCTCACTACTTTTATAAAGCTACTGCTTCCATACCTAACGATCTGTTTCAAAAGATTTGTTATCATTTAATTTAGAACCGTCCAGATTCAAGAATAAAAAATGGGTATCGTCACCCTTCCACTTTCATCTCTCATCAGAACACTTCACAATCCAAACAAAAGTTAAAGGGAAATGATAAAAAGTTTATGTTTTTTTAGTTTTTAGTTTTTTATACTCAACAGACTTGAATTACTGAATTGGTTTACATTTATTACTAACGCTAACACTACGTACTACGTACGTTCTTCTTTGAAACAGGCACGCACGACGACGACGCGTCGGTTTTTCTGTATTCCATTACTTACGACGAATCCGTAATTCCCCAAAATATTTCACACTTCAAAAGTGAAACAACCCACTTCAANCGGCACGCAAGACGACGACGCGTCGGTTTTTCTGTATTCCATTACTTACGACGAATCCGTAATTCCCCAAAATATTTCACACTTCAAAAGTGAAACAACCCACTTCAAAAGCACACTTTCTGGTAAGTTCAGAGCTCCGTCTGCGTGATCATTACCATTCTTATCTACTCAAGGGAGGAGGCATAAAAATAATATATGGAATGAAGTAATATAAATGTTTTTCCGAAGTGCGATGCGATTTCGAAGCGTATCGAATTTTTAAAAAATGTTCATCATACAAAAAAATTGTTTTCGCTCATTGTCTTCATTCTTCCTGTATCGTACGCGTACGCACTTGGCGTTTTCTCATAGAAGTACGCAAACGATTGGATGTCTCTGATAGACAAGAGATTAAATGATGCAAAATGAGTTTGACTCATCATCACGCTTATCATTTAGTTCATACAAATACACAAACGATTGGATGTCTCGGATAGACAAGAGATTAAATGATGCAAAATGAGTTTGACTCATCATCACGCTTATCATTTAGCTGACTCCGGTGAACTTATACAAACGTCGCGTCTTCTCCTCCGTCTTGCGTGGAATGATCTTATTTTTATATTTGTATATTGGAAAACAAAAACAAAACACACACTCATCCTTTTTACTGATTCTTCCAAACTGCCTGTCAGTGTCAGACTAGACACGGTGCTCATTGGCTGTCAATATTTATAAACTGCAGAGAAACTACTTCGGCTCGTTTGAGTGTTTTCAGTATCATGTGCCAAACTACTTTACAACAGTATAAATTCTTGTCATCTTCTTCTTCTCCATTCAATACTTCTTGGGAATTTTGTGAAAAGGAAGTGGTTCCGGTTGGTTCCTCAATTTGCAAGAAGTCAAAATAAACTCCAGTGATAAAGTTTCGTCATGCTAAGATGATGCTATGCTAAACTTTTTTTTGCATTCCTGCTGATAGGCCGCAAAAATGATCGTCATGTAGTATTTCAAATGTGTGAATTTTAAAAAATTACTAGAAATAAATCCCTGTAAAGTTGCAGTTAACCCTTTCCTGCTTTGGTAGTAGTAATCTGCCTTTATGGTATATGAATTATACAATCTTGATGATTGAAATAAACATTCCCATCACCACATAATAAAATGCAAACTGTTTATATGAGTGTTATTCACTTGGCATTGTTTCACGGCATTTTTAAAACAGAATTGATTAAAATTAATTTCGTATATATAATTAACGTGTATTCACGTTGTCCGTCAAGTCAACTTCCAGTTTTATTACATGGATAAGAACTCCCATGCTCATTTTCAATCAACGCTGTGCTGCCTCGTTGAAGTCGGCACCTTTTTATTCATCGCTCCTCTCCTGAAGCAAGCTTATACTGTACGACAGTTACATGTAAAATACATCATTTGAATGGTCCACTAGTTAAAGTTGTATTAGTGACGACGACGGTAGTCAACTTTAGAAACAAAAAACAATGCATTTTATTTCATTTCATATACTTACTTTCAAAGACATTGACGATGACTGAGACTGACTAACGAACTGAATCCTTTCTACAAATTTAATGCATAACTTCTTAAAGAGGAGAGAGAGAGAGAGATGACGATGATGATGAAACCGATTGCCTCTGATAATAGTGAAGCTGATGAGGAAGAGGAGAAAAAACAAGCATGTTATTAGTGTTTTAAAAGATTTTTTTCAACTTCAATAAAGAAGCTGCCGCCTATATATAAGTATATTTGTAAGTAAAAGGGCGAATGGAAAAGGGTCGACCGACTACCGACCGTTGTTATTGTTGGATAATATTATTTCTTCTTCGGTCTATTCCAATTCCAATTCTATCTATAACCCCGTAGGTACTTACCTATATGGATGAATATCGTAGCAATATAAAATTGATAAGTTCCTTTGTAAACTTTAACCGTATGCCTATGTAGTATACCGACCGACCGACCAAGTTATACGGAAAAGAAAATTAGGAGGACATATAGGTATGCAC
>JAHZNJ010001241.1:0-13534 GCA_027744475.1 Lepidocyrtus cf. sotoi NNG-2020 | reverse complement strand
TGACCGTTCCATCTTACTTTCGGGTAAGTTGGAGGGAGACGCCGCAGTCTGAGAGGTTTAATTTTTTTAAACAAAATGAAAAATTTCTGCAAGTAAAAATTGTAATGAATTTTATGTATTATGAGATACAGCAACTATTTAACAGAAGAATCTCAACTGTAAATTAACTTTTTATTTGCAATAAAACGAATGCGATAAATGAATTTTTCTGGGTGATTTTAATCTTTATTATAGCATTGGTGTCTTTCATAGTCATTATATCTTATCAACAATTTCTTATATCTTAATAATATTATAAATACTCGTTAATTAAAACACATCCATACATATACTTTTGTAAATACCGAGCAATCAGCTTGCTCCTCATTCATTTGAAATAATACTTAATCTTAATAACAATAACGATCTTAAAATTTGCTATGGTCCAATTCAGCAACTTTTGACCTAGGTGGTTTAAATACCCTCGGGTTTTGTGTTTGAAGCGTTGACTGATGCTTCCTATGGTGGTGATTGCTATTATGCAAATTATTATGGTTATGATGATGATGCAGTACACCACCACCCACATTACTGCTGCTACTTCTTCTTATCAGCTCTTTGTTCTTATCCCTATTTTTCTGCTTTGTACAACAAGCTATTGCTAAAATGACTATTGGAGTGAATATACCTAACAAAATAATTAACAGTCTCACTTCAGAGCTTATCAACTCTTCCACACAAACGGTGTCTTTAACTAACTCATAAAAGGATAGAACTCTCTCTTTACTATTTTTATTATTACTACTACCACTACTCCCCCCTCCATCACCACTACCACCACCACCCTTGCCCCTACCCTCCCCAGGAACACATGTTACACTTCTAATGTCAGAAATTCTTTGGTAATGTCTCCACCAAATCTGCTGGAACTCGCAACCGTCACACCTAAAAGGGTTGTTGGCTAAGGCAAACTTCGTAAAATTATTTATTTCCGCCACAGAATCCAGGAAGTCTAAAGATGTCAGTCGGTTTCCAGTTAAATTAACGGAGCGAACTTGTTGAGATATTTCTAAATTAGAAAAAGTTTGAATTATAACGAAATTTATTCACTTTTTATAGCAAAAATGTTTTCAATTGCAATTTCTAACCTTTAATTAATGATTCATTCAAAGCATAAAGCTTCTTTCCCGACAAATTTATCTCAAATTCGTACGGGTCATGATCTTCCGTGAAATTTCTTAGACTTGCACCAAACTCCCGAATATGTTCGATTGTATAACAATTTATTTTTATTAGATTTTCAGAGGGAAGCTCAACACAATTGCAACCTTTGGGGCAATTCTGCTCAATTATGCAGGTCAGGTCATTTTCGCTCACTTTAAAAAGGTGAAATAATTTACCATTAAATATCTGTAAAATCATCTACTGAAAAACAATGGATTTTAGTTTATTATTTTACCATCTCTAAACTTCATCCCATGCAAATAAGGTGGCGTATGACACCTCAAATCACTGTACTGCAGGAGATATGATGACATTGAGAATTTTTTGAATGCCAGAGCATGACAATCGCAGTGAATTGGATTCCCATCGAGCATCACCGCCACATGCCGGCTCTCCGCTGTTTCAAGAAGAACCTCTGCAAAATCCATATCTACATCTGTGATCTCGTTATATCTCAGATCTACTCGGACATTCCTACAAAACAGCGAAACAAAGTAACAAAAAAATTTAAATTTTTTTTTTACATTTCATCATAAAAATTTCAACGAGTACTTTACAAGAATTGCATAATACTTTTTTAAGCAAAAAAATTATAAAGATCATGATGATATGTATTGCAAAGAAAAAAGAGTATTGACCCGGTCTCTATAGCTAGAGACCAACCGGGTTGTCGAAACGGCCATAAAATTCGTGATATATCTTTAACTTTCTCAATTTCTGCTCTTTCGTGATTATCGATCATTACTATTTTGCTATTTCTTGAGAAAAATCAAAGAAAAAAGAATTGCTTTCCTTTTCCTATTCTATGAGTATTACCTTGCAGTAAAGTGCAAATCTCTCGGATGAATACTCCTGATTTTATTATGGCTCAGGTCTAAAATGCTAAGCCAAGGCAATGAAAAAGTCCAATCTGTGAACACTTTCGTAATCAAATTATTACGTAAATTGACCCTCTCAAGTTTTTCACAGTATTGGAGAGGACTCTCCTGTTGTTGCTGAGTGCTTTCATCCTGTTCTTTGCTATTACTGCTGCTGCTGCCGCCGCCACTACCACCAACATAACCATTTCCTCCTCCAATTCTCGAAACAATCGGTGGTCCTTGATTAAATGAGATGTGATTATTTGATAAATCCAAAATGACTAGTTCCTTCAAATTCTCAAAGGCTTTTGGATGGATGTACTCAATCTGCAAAATAGAAAAAAAGATATGAAACGGGAAAGAAATTATTTTATTATTGCCACTGTAGACCTCTGTTGCAATGCAATGCTGCATATCCTGTCAATTTTTATTAAGAAAAAGAAAAAAAGTTGTCTTTCAAGTTTTTTCTCTCCTTTTCCTTTCTTAACAGTAATGATAATCCTCACGCCTACTACTCCCTACACAGTACATTCGTTTCTTTACTAAGAACAATACATTTATCCAGATTTTAATACTGTATTGACATGCGAAGGGAAGGAGAAGGAAACTAACCGACCCCATCAAAAGCCATTAAAATCAAAATCCCAGAAAAAATTACATAATTTTTTATTTCTACGAACAGTGTTCTTCTTTGAAAAGAACTTTTTTCTTACCTTATTGCTCGCTAAATTTAATATTTTCAGCTTCCTCAGAGTACTCAAGTGAGGTTTGTCCAAGTATCTAATGAAATTATTGCTGAGATCTAAATAAGCCAAATGTTCTGCATTTAAATCGCTTAAATCACCGATCGCGTTCTTGCTCATGTCGACATGCACAACGGAAGGGAGATTTGAGAAGAAGCCTTGCGGAATCAGCTTAATTTCGTTCCTGCTCAATATCAAATCCGTTAGATTCGGTAGGTAACCCAGCCAAGATAAGGTTTTCAGGTCGTCGTTGATAAGAACGAGCTTCTTAAGAGCCATGAGATCCCCAATTAATTCTTCGTCTTCTCCATTTGAATGTTTTTCTTGGTTATAATTCTCATTATTCTCTTGATCTTCACCCTCTTGACTTTCGTCGTTGTTAGAATCAAGGAGAGAATGACGGGCACGTTGAAAGTACTTCACGGACTCTGTCGTAGCTCCTGCTTCTTCCTCGTCGAAGACAACTTGATCATCCTTCACGGCTGTTACGGTGGAGCCGGAGTAAAAATTGGGGTTTTCCGTGGTCTCGAACTCTGTGGTCCCCCTACCTCCGTACGTGGATTTCTCCGTAGTGGTGACCAACTTCGTGCTTGTAAACAAGCTATAGGAAATGGAAAGATTGGTTAATTTCGGGAGATTCTTTAAAACGGGGAGGGTAAACAATTTTGAAGAATCCATGTGCAGCTCCGTTAGATTCTTCAGCTCATTAAACGCTCCAGACTCGACCCTCTGTAGAGGATTATTATTCAAGTAGAGTTTCTCTAAATTAACGAGATTCTGAAATGAGCCATTGCTCAAGCTCGTGATCTGATTATTAACCAAGTCCAATAATCTTAGAGAGGGTGGGAATGCTTCTTCTTCAATTCTACTTAAGCGATTTCCCGCAAGACGGATTTCCTGAAGGTTTTTATTTGTTTTAAAAGACTCTCTGCCAATCGTCCCGATGCGATTCCCCCTCAAATTAAGCTGTGTGAGATATTCAAGCCCGTTAAATGTTGGGAGGAAGTCCAGCTGGTTATTGCGTAAGTCAATTAGCTCCAAATTTGGCATTACGGTGAGAAAATCTGAGGGGAGCTTGGTATTATGACGCCAGCTTTGGTAGGTGAAGCTCATTAGGTCCTCCGGATCCAGTTTCATTTGAAGGAAGAATGCTTTTAACTCCTTTTTTATATAAATTAAGAAGAGGAAAATAAATTATTTTCTTGAGACAGAGTCAAATGAAAAAAAAAACTTGTTTTGTTTGTGTTTTAAATATTTTTCTTTTTTTCAAATAAAATATCCAATATTGTTTTCTACCTCAGTTGGTACCAGTGGACAATAGCTAATCTCTAAACTGGTCACGTCAAATGTGATATTATCATGGGCGAAATCAAGTCCTTGCACCATCCTCCACTTAAATTCATTCAGGTTTGGATCGCAAAGAATGCGGAGAGTGGCTTCTTCCTGGTCGTAGGGAGAGATCATAACTGGATGGATGGAAGAAAAAAAAACAGGAAGAAAGAAAGATAAAATTTCATTTTCATTTTAAAACGAATTTTTAAGCAAGTCGGCATGAGCTTATTTTTATTGCCGCAATATTTTTTATACGCGATAGTTGCAAAAAAATTGTGAACTACCGTTTTCTCGTTTGAAATAGCATTTTCTTACTTACTTTTTAAAGTGACGGGATAAATTTCAAGAATTTTTGCAGGGCAAGCAATTTCCCAGTTCGCCCCACCATTATCCCCTTTCGTGCACAGACAGAATTGGGCCTGGTTTACGGGATCGCAATTAAATTGCCATGCTGTGGCTTCCTTCACCGTTGCTGCTGCTGTGAAGAAGATGACCACGAAGGTCATCCATAGCGGAAACCAATCCTTCTTCTTCTTATCCATTTTTTGTTGTTGTTTGTAAATATTTTTATTTGAAGAAATTTCCTATTTCCTATTTGATTTATTGACACGATTGATCTTCCTCTTTGCTTGCTACACCTCTTTACTCACTCACAACAACACATAATTTTCTTTTAGAAACAATAATTTTTTTCTTTAGGTCTCGTAATGCCCCATGCTGGTTCCCTTCTGGGAATTAAGGTGAAATCCCAACATTCCCATCATCACTTCACTGAAAGTCATTAAGGACATGATGGTGATGATGAGAATGACGACGATTCTTCACAGAAAGTATAATATTTTCATCCCATCATCATGTCTGAATTAATATTCTGTTGTTGTCACATGTGCATGCACACACCACCACAAAAGAGTAACTTTTTTTCACTAATGAGCAGCGCGCTGCACTAACAACCTGCTATGTTAAGAAGTAGTCAGAAATGAACAGAAACTTTGATTCTTATCAAGAAAACCACACTTACCTACTAAAAATTTTAAAATGTCTTTCGTTTCACAATCCATCCGTATTACCAAACGAATGTCTAAATATATTATTAATGTGCGTAATTCCCTTTTGACAAAGAGACAAGACAAAGTATTATTATAAAAGTTCATTAAAAATGACACTTTGCTTTGCTTTAAAATTTTAATCTAGTCAGACAAAAATCTTTCTTTTATTTTTGGGGATTTCATTAAACTTTTTCATGCAAAGAATTAATAAAAATTTTGTATTTTAAATGATACAATATTACAAAGTAGTTTTAAGGCGCTTCTTCTTCATTCATTTTATTTTAAGTTAAAAAATTAAACTTTCGCGAGTAAATTTTGTAAATTATTTCTTAAAACGTAATAGGTTCCGCTTTTCTTTAAATATAGTAAAGTACGTATTACTATACTTTTTCCCTTCCGTCTTCCTCTCCTCCTCCTTCGTTTGGTTCCCTCCTTCTGCTTGTATTATAAATCGTCGATCCGAAGATAATTGCTTCTGCCACACTTTAATGAACTTCCTTCGTCGTCGCTCTCCCCAATTTCTTTAAAAAGTTTAAAAGTTTTAAGCTGATTCTGCATGCAAATCAAGTTCTTAGCCGGTAATTACCAAAAACCGCTTCCAGCCTTTTTCTTATTTCATCACCACTTCATCATTGCATCACATTCACCAATTCACCACCGCATTTTAACTAGGTAGTTGTTCCGTCTCCTTCCATGTCAATGCAATGATAGGAAAGACATATAAATTGTTCTTCTCGGCAATCAGCACCAAATCTCTTTTTATTCAGGGAATGACGGAAGTGATATCTTCATCAGCTATCGATATCATTCACTATACCTTAACCAGTTTAATCACTTCTCCGATTCGTGCACTTGTACACTTTCTTGAGACTTTAGCTTTGTGTCGATGCACACAAAATTTCCATCAATCAACAATCTATCATAATTTAAGCCGCAGAAATCATAACCATTTAAGTCATTTTAAGTAATTATGCGACCCTCAATTGCTTCTGCGAGGATGCAAGGAAGTTGAAATAATTAAGCTTTAAGTACCTTCTATACCACAAAAACAATTTTTCTTATTCAAATCATAATCATCTAGAAACTTTTTTTTATCTCGTTTCTCTAACGCAATCGCAATGCACATTTTAATGCTATAATAAAAATGAGGCATAAGTTGTTTTTGTAATTGTTCACAGTGCTTTTAAATTATATTTCTTTATCCTCCTTAATGATAAATTACAAAATTTATATCATTTAAGGTATTTTGCTTTGTAATATACAAGAAGTCAATCAGCTTGATGATAATAACAACGGAGATATTTATAAATTATTCTTCTGTTCTTCGACAAAACTATGAAGAATTCTCAACAAATTTCTTGTTGTCTACTTTGTCTTTTTTCTTTTGTGACACAATGCAACGCATGATTTGATGCGGCTGCTGCTGATTTGTTTAACCGAAATTAGATCGGACGCCTGAAGCACGTTCAATCAAAACAAAACCTTTGCTAAATCAAGTAAAGAAATCAACCGATTCTCAAAAATTGTTTTTGTCTCTTCGATTTTTCCGTGGTTTTTAATTGATGAATGATTGCAAGGAATGTGACCAAACAAATTTTGGGGAAAAATGAAATGAAATAAAACCAGAAATTGGAAAACTTTTTGTTTGGTATTGAGAAAAAATTGTTATTCTTCTTCACGAAAAATCCTTTGGCTTTGGCACGCAGAAAATATTCATCCAATTATGTACGTTCTTTGTAAACCACAATGAAAAACCATTTCAAGTAGTGAGTTTCGGGTTTTAAAAAAAATTGACTTATGTTATCAACAAAAAATAGTAGCACGAATGAACGAGTTACAGGAAAGCACAAACTTTGTTTTCTTATCTTCAAGTAAACTGCACAACTTAAACTATTTAATGATAGTTTGAAAGATTTCACTTAATTTACAAAATAATTGAAGAATTGCCTCTATATAACATCGTTACAGAATATGACCATTTTAAGGTAAAACTAGTTTTTCTTTAGAATTTAAATTCAAACGGGAAAAAGGAAATTTAAAAAAGTAAAGGATGTTCCTCTTCTCCTTGCATGTATAAGCAAAGCAACATGTTTTCCCCACTTTTAGTTAAATGTGGGATAAATCATAAATCTCACTCGAGGCAAATCGCAAAATAAAATCTGTGCGCGCACATCCACATCCGATTCCTATTTTCTTTCTGCCTTCTTCTTAATTTTCATCCGCTTCTGTACAGTAAAGTTTTGAAAATTCAAAATACTTAATTTTAAACTGTTATGTTGATCGTTGCATTTCTAAGACTTTGTTTGTTTCTTGATTATTATCACTCAAACAAAGCTTATCACTGCAAATCACTACAGATAGCACTGCCTTGTAAACTACAGAAATATATCTCTATTAAAGTTTAAATCATTTCATTTCACGAGCAGAAAGTTAGCTCCTTGTAGATTTAAGCGATGGCTGGCATGCAAAAATGAATCATGCGCGGAAGAAGAAAGTACACAGCAGACCTTCAACTTAAAAACTTTTCAAACTAACAACTCAAATGTCAATATTGTGATGCCCTGTTTTATTCATCAACTAGTCCACTACTGCTCCTCTGCTTCTTCACTCTCTCTCTCACACTCTCAACCACTTCAACAATACTACTGAAAAGCAATGGTTGATTGTCAGTGAACTTTGTTGAAAAATACTGTGGTCTGTGGTGCGATGCGATGCTTGTTGTTAGTAAAAACTTTTTTTGTTTGTTTACTCAAATGTAGAAATTGGAAAGGTGGTGAGGAGTAAAAAAGGGTTGATGATGCTTTTTGGCGATGCTGAATTGCTGATGCCGATGATGCTATGATGCGATCATCGTATCGTATCGTCTCCGTCTGACAGACAAATGATCAGATCCTTGTTCCTTTTTTACCCATCTGAAACTTAATTCTCCGCCCGACTAAAACCAAACTTGTCTTGGCTTTTTACGGACTCTTGTTTGTGTCGCGAGAAATAAATCAAATATTTCCTTCTAAGGTTTCAGCCATTTTTTAAAAGGTGAATGCATTTTCGAAATTTCTAATAGGTATACGTCATGCGCTTCTCCTTCCCATGTAATTATTTAGGTGACACTCCGACATACACCGCGTTTGGTCAATTATCTGTCTGAATATCATGACTTTGACTATATGATAAGGAATTACACCCACACACGTGATTAGAAACTCGCGTGACAGTTGTAAAAATTGACATTTAGACTGCTCAAAACCAAAAATTAAAACTGTACTTTTTTGTTCACAACACAACAAAACAACTTTTAATCGTTTTTCTTATTAAGCTGCTCACTCGCATTCGCACCCGAAAAAGTTTTTTCTAAAATTCCCATTTAAGGTTTAGGATTTAGAATTTTAGAAATAAATTGCTTTTTTCCTTTTAGAAGAAAATAAAAAAAAACAAAGATGACAAAAATTTATATTTGAAGAACGTGAAGGAAGACGAGAAATTTTCTTCGATCTCAGATCAGTTTTTTACTCGGCCTCGTGATATGCACGTCCGACCTCCCTTATTGTCACGGTGGTTTTGTACTCGCTCATTGTTTTCTTTCTCTCTTCATTGCTGTTCCTCGTAACAGGGCTTGAAGAAGCCTTTTTTACGTTTTGCTTGTTCCTCGTACTTATCTGGCTAAACTCAAATTTACTGCAGCGTAGCGTAGCAAGAGAAAAAAACTACCGCAATGAATTGTGAATGGCTTAAGACTATATTTTTACCTTGATATGATTATGATGGTGACATGAGGAATGCAATGCGAAATGCAAAAAGCATAATAAACGTACTAACAATAATTTTTTATTAATCTAAAGAAAGATGATTTGTACTCACTAAAAAACTAAGCATAACATTATGATGACTATGATGAAGGATACGAAGATATGAGAGGAGAACTCCGGTTGAGGTTCTCACAAAACCAATGCAAAGAACCAAACGACAACGGATTAGTAGAGAGATTGCATGGCAAATTCGCATAACATTATTATGCTTAATGAAAACACGGCAACAATGAGTGGGGTGCTTGCTGGTAGAAAGAAAAGAAACAAACGATAATTTTTTGTATAGTATTTATTGTTATTAAGGGAAAGGGCTGAATATAGATAGTGAAGTGATTTATTAATGAAGTTGATGATGTTGACGATGCATGATGAAGAAGAATAAACCTCTTTAAAGAATAGTACTTGTACTCTTTTTTATAAGTTTAAAAAGTATGTTATGAATGTATTTTGTTATGACAGTGCAGTGCGTGGTGCTATGATGATGGTGTGATGATGACAATGAGATTGTCCTCGTTCATTTACTTTACCTTTGCAGTATATTCATACAATGAGCATATCCGTTCAAGAAAAAAAACAGTTCTAATGAAAAATATAAGTTAGTGGTGGAGGAAAGGGTGTAATTATGTCAATCAAATGAGGGAGAAGAGTTACGTATAAGATAACGAAACAAAATCTTTTAAAGAGAGGGAGAGAGAGAGGGAAAGAGAAGCTCGTTCGTTTTTAATGGGAACTATTTACGTGAGTTCTCACTCTTGATGATAATGAGATGACTCTGTAGTCCTTAGTTAACTAGGTATGTTATGCACCTATTGTTTATTAGTGATTGTCAATGGGTGGGAACATCACACGCAGGTTAATTTTTTATATTTTTTATTTTATGGCGACTTCCAAGAAGAGTGCATGAAAAAGGACAAATAGTCATTTGATTTGATCATAGATAAAAAGCTTAATCTTCTCCATTCAATTCTTCTGCAATAGATTTAATAAAAACCAATTGCCCTTTTAATTCACGATTCAGCTGCAATCCCAGTATTAGGTACGTACTTGCTGCAATTTAGATTTTTTAGAATTTAATATTATGTAACAGATTGAGTGAGGTTTTTGTTGCCTCTGTAAAAGGCGTCAAGAAAGCTATAAAATTCCAATTGTTCCTTTTGTTCTTTGAACTCTGTTAAACTGCCAATCAATATCGTATGAAATGCACAGAAAACTAAGTCGATGCGAATCTTTGATTGCTTTATCGATTAAATGCCATTCGTAAATTAAATTTAAATCGGCTATGTGATTGTTACACTACTTGTACTCATTAGTTGGAGTTAGCTGGCAGATGGCTACCGATTCCATAAAAATATTTTAGAGGCGTGGGAAAATAAATCTTATACTTTGTCTAATGAAAACAACAATGAGTTTACTAATTTGCATAAATGCAACTGCACCTGACACGCTCACCCTCAAACTTACTTTAGTTTTAGATAATTCAATGCAATTCAATATCCAAATACAAATCTAAAATGTATGCATAAAAAATGCAGAGAAATAACCAGACAAAATAGATTTGGACTACGCATTTACTTACAATTACTTACAATCACATTTCATAGCGATCTAGTTCAAATTCCATTAAATTCAAAATTAAAGTATTGTTGAATTTATAAAACCAAAGCATGCCATTTTGTAACAACAAAACTAGATTTTTTGAAGTGAAGTAAATAACCTGCAATGCAAAAGTATAAATATTTCATAGTAGTATAAAAATCTCGTAGTAGGTGACTTTTTATATTTTACCTGCATTGTATTTTATTGCTCGATTACCTTTCTCTGTGACTATGTCACTGTATTATTACTAAACAGTTACGTAGAATTATCATCAAATTATCATACAGAAGAAGGAAAAGGAGTATGCATTTCTATATTTTATATATTTCTTTCCACTAAACTTGAAAGAACCCAAACCTATTCACTCTCATAATCTAGATCGACACTTCCTCTTCGTATTTTTCTTCGGTTATCTAGCTCACTACCGGTTCTTGTTATTGTTGCTCTCGCGGATGGATGAATCGTCATCGAAAAAGGCTCATCGTTTCTGTTATGCTGTGATTTCATTTCACAGGATGTGGATTATACAGGCAGAGGCAGAGTAGAAGTCTTGATAAATTTATGTATGTGGTGAAAATGACGCGACGATGAGGTGAGCAAACTGAATGAAACGATGTAAGTAAAAAATGCGTAGCATAAGAAAGAATAACTTTTACAAGTCTATTTTTAAAAAAACTGTTTTAATAATAAAATTATTAACTTATAATTACAGTTTACAGTTATTAGCGAATATATAATTAAATGTCTAATACAATAATAAATTGTCTTGACTTTGAGTTAACCTATACGACTACGACTACAACATGCATAAAAATATAAAAGTTCATTTAAATTAAAATTACAAATTATCACCACAATAAAGAATACAAGATGAAGCATTATTCGCAATTTTTCACACTTAAAATTGCTAAAGTCAAAGTCGATAAAAGCTTTGTGAATTGATCGTATTTATTCCTACAAATGATGGTAGGCATTCAGTTTAATTTTTAATCATTTAATTAACATCCTCCTCGCACCATCAGGGCAATAGCCAGCATAGCCACGAATCCAACGCAGAAAGCAATCACGTGTGAAATGTTAATATTCCTTGGAATATTAAAATAATGAAGGTTTTTCAAAAACATGTATAAAAATTGCAACTTAACCTCAGCCGAGGCATAAGGAGGATAGCGAATAGCAGCAAAGTTTTCAGTTACAAAAGAAAAGTCTCTCACGAGGACTCCCTTCTTATGCGTAAACGTTTCGTAGGAATATTTTCCATGATACTTTCCCATCCCGGATTCTCCCACTCCACCGAAAGGCATTTCCTGCCAGCCGCATTGTAGCATAACTTCATTCAATGTCAAAGTTCCGCTGGTTGTCATCTCAGTGAACATTTTATTCACTTCCTTATCCTGAGAGAAGACGTACAGTGACAAGGGCTTATCCTTCCTCATGTTCAGATATTTTATGCATTGTTCAGCAGAGTCCATTCGGACGACGGGCAAAATTGGTCCGAAGATTTCATCTTCCATTAGAACATCCGTGTCCTTCACATCTACCACGACTGTCGGGGAAATCCATAAGTCTTCAGAGTCAGCGTTGCCTCCAACCACAATCTGTCCTTTTGTGTTTTCCAGAAGCTTTTTTAATCTGTTGTAGTGATGATTGTTGATGATTCGAGTAATGTCCGGAGAAGATTTGTCGTCTTTTCCATACCAGTCGAGTAAAATTTTCTTTGCGCAAGAAACAAACTTCTCTTCTGTTTGTTTAGAGCAGAGAATGTAGTCTGGAGCTATGCAGCTTTGTCCATTATTTATCATTTTACCCCAAAGAATACGCTTCGTTGCTATTTCTATATTAGCAGAGTCGTGAATATATAAAGGGCTGTAAAATAAAAAAAGGTTGGTATAAAAAATTAATTATTATTATCATTAAAATGTTTTGAAAAATTAATTTAACCTTTACCACAAAGCCTGTGCTTCAGGAATTCCTCCGAATACAACTTTGAAGCAAGTCTAAAACACAAATTAGAAATAACAATTTAATTAACAACAAAATAATTTTGGTTGATGTCGCGCGAAATGATTTGCTTTTATGAAAAAAAAAGTTTTCATACCGTGTCTAAATATTGAGGCAACAACTCAGCCAATTTAGCTCCAGTGCAAGGAGACCCTTCAGATAATTTCAAGACGGCGCAATTTCCAGCAGCAATGGCACCGACAAGTGGCTCCAGCGTGAGCAGCATTGGATAGTTCCAACTTCCAATGATGAGCACAACTCCGTAAGGATCGTGTTGCATGAAAGCCCTGTCATTGGGTAAAAGTAAGCAGGTTGGAAGCTTGTCTGGAACCATCCATGACTTTAACTGACGAATGGCGTCAGCAATTTCAACTTTTAACGGGAGCAGCTCTCCAGCAGCTTTACAAAATATAACAAATCGATGGATTGATTATATTTATGCAAATAAGAACAAACAAATCATTTAAATAAAAAACCAAATCGCATTAAAGTTTTATCCATTTACATTCCATTTTATGTCTTCGCAAATCTTTATGCAGAGCGCGATCAATTTCATCAGCATTGTCTTCCAGAAGCCGTTGCAAATTTTTCAATTGATTCACTCTGAATTCATAGGGGCGAGTCTTTCCTGTTTTGAAAGTATCCCGAAGATCATCCACCATCTTAAGAAGAAGTAATAAAGTCGAAAATGAAAATAAAAAATAAATTACGGATATAGCAATTTGTGTACCTTCCTACAATGTGGGCAGGGTAGGTACATTTTTACGATTTTGTGATAATAATACAGGTAGTAAGGTGTTAATAATTGCAATATTTTATATCAAGCTATAATTCATAAATCATAATTATAACCCTACTTTTTGTCGAGATAAATCTTTGTTGGATGCGCTTCGTTGACTTAGATTTGCACTCGTAATATTCTTGCGCAGCTCAAAACACTATTTTTT
>JAHZNJ010001240.1:0-14418 GCA_027744475.1 Lepidocyrtus cf. sotoi NNG-2020 | reverse complement strand
TCATGATGATGAGGATTATTAACAAACGATTCTGACGCTTACGTGATGGCTTTGCTGCTGGTGCTATAAAAAGGAGGCAAGAAGAGAGAGATAGAATAAAATAGGTGCGTCTGCAGAACACTTTAAAACGGGAATGATTGAGTTTATTTAATCCCCTAAAGCGGATGAAATCTTTGACTCTGATGCTTGTTTTCTAATCTAAAAGTAAAGTAGGTGAACTGAAGTTGTTGGGCATTTATTTGTGAGAAGAAGAAGGAAGGATGGTTAAGCAAAGAAGAAATGCTTGCTTATTACATAAAACTTTCAGAAGTATCATTAAAAAGAAAGAACAGAAGGGAGGAAAGGAAGTGTAATGTAGTCTTGTAGTAGGTAATATTAAAACATGAAATGAATGTTTTGTTTACAAAAACTCCCATTTTAACAGCTATCAAGTCTATTCAACCTTGAATAGGGAATGAAATGAAATCTTTGTAGTAAGCGTACCTACCTACCTACTTATATACAGCGCTTACTTAATGTGAAAAAGGTAGGCTAGTATTTACTATTTACATTTTGCTAAAAAAGCTAAATAAAAGCAGTTTTTTTGCAAAGTAGGCAGTAGGCAGGGAAGGAGTTTCTTTAGGCAAAAAATTCAGAGCAAGAAGCAGCAGCAGTATTTGTATTTTTATCGCAGCAGCATTTTGCTTCCAAAATGTGAAAAATCAAATCTTCAAACAGCCCCTAACTCTCTGCAAATGAGTCTCCTATGAACTTTAATTAAAACGAACTTGTGTAGTGATGAGATGAAGCAAACAAGAACAAGCAAACTACAAACAAGAAGGAAGATTCCAAAATGTTTAAAAGTGAAAAAAAACTATTTAACCTGTTTCTCAAATTACAGACACTTTAAACAACAAATGTAGGTACATGCCAAACTAGTATCAAACTATCAACAACACTTTTATAAGAGTAAAATGTTCAAATTTGAAGACTTCTTGTAACAAACTACAACCTTTTTTGCAAAATTGATTCATTCTAGTTAAACAATAGGTAATATGTCTTTTGCATTGTCAAAAATTAAAACTAATCATCGCGATGCGATCATCCACAGATGCAACCAGAAGCAATAACATAAAAATCTTTTTTATCTTCAATTCTTTCTTTCTTTGCAATATCCCGAAGCACCGAAATCCAGTTTGTTTAAAACAAATCAAGAGTAATAAAATAAGCATATTAAAAACTGTACAAAATTTCAACCAGAAGCAATATAATAATCTTCAATTCTTTCTTTGCAATATCCCGAAGCACCGAAATCCAGTTTGTTTAAAACAAATCAAGAGTAATAAAATAAGCATATTAAAAACTGTACAAAATTCAACTGCTTTGCTGCTGGTGCTAATAATGCTGTTGGTTAAATAAATTCTAGTCTTTTAACGTCATTACCATTACAGTAATTACTCGGCGCTTGTTATTAATTAAATTGCATTATTGTTATAGAAAATCAATTTACCTTCATTTTCACTTCACCTGACCTAACCTACATAAATGGTGCCTTTGGGAATTTAACAGTTGAACTTAACTGAAACTAATTAATAATGATGAGGAGGAAGAAGAAGAAGCAGAAGCAAACACAAAACTCTGAACTGAAGTCAAAACCAGATGAGGCGATGAAATATATAAAAGCATAATATATAAATCAGTTATCGTAATGGGATCGCATACTTTCTCATTGCTGAAGAAATGAAACAATGGGATATTATAACTAACACCACATTTAATTACTTATTATTATGATTATTATGTTGGTTGCAATTAAAATGCACAGTAAATTTTGTTGATTTTATGGTTAGGATTGATTCTTGACTTTTCCATGTGTTTGTTTTATGTGAACTTTTTATATGATGGAGCAAATCATAAAATGCAGATTTAAGTGTCTTAAAAATTTTGTGAATGAACCATTATGGATATGTAAGGATAGGTTTTGTGTGACTAAATGGTGGATTAAATTTCTATAAAACACAAATGTTGGAGTAAGTTAAAGCAATATTGCGTGTAGGATCTTGTTTTATTTTTTGAAAAGAAAAAAAAACCGAAACTGGATTTTGTCATTTAAAAAAAAGGTACGAAAACTACGCGTGACAGGAAAGAACAATGAAAATTATGCAGTAGCGCTATAATAACTCTTTTAAGCACCATTATACCTAATTTCTCTTCTTTTCATCCTCTAAAAAACGTTCAACAGTAATAAGCAGTAGTCCGAGAGAAAAGGTGAAACAAACAATCGCCGCCAATAATGATGATGGAAATGGGGGAGGATAAGATCCGACATAATTTTGGGTGAATGAATGAATGGAAGTACATTTTACAGTTATGAATTGTGCAGTGCAAATAGTAAGCAAAAAAAACCAAACAAACACGAAATCTAGGAATACAATCACACATATAACAAACACGCTAGGCTTTAGAAAGAAATAATACCCGTTTTTTATTATTAACGACTTTCTCAGGATATTTTCCCGTATTTACTTTACCTAAGGCAACTTTAAAAAAAAATGCTGTTTGAAAGAATGGACAAACAGACGCGCTTGAGTAACTGTATTAGCATAAAGTGGTGCTGCTGATGTTGATGTTAAATTGTATCATAATCCAAATGTCGTGATCGTATCATTCACATCTATTCATTTTGCGTAATCAGAGCAGATCTGTTGTAAGTGCACACATAAACTACAGCAACAACTCATAAGCCCTTTGTATTGAGTAAGCTTTAGTATTCCCTGATTCCCACACACAACGGCACTATCATCCTCACCGCCATCATCATACCATCATCATTCCATGCATTAATGGCGTAATTAACATTTGCATGCAATCCTTTCTCTCCCTCTAACCAGATAAATAAATTAAGTATTTAAGTGTGTAGCCATGTTCATCTCTTACTAAACCGTGACTAGCTAAATTGTAATCACTTTTTCAGTAGAGAAACAAACAAGCAAGTAAGCTTTTCAACGCAGATGCCGTAAAATTGCAAAAACTAATTATTGTTATTATTACTACAATTATGACAAAAGGGTTGATTTGTTTGCGAAGTGTTATTTTTCTACTGTAAAGGGTTTCCTTGTAATTTCATGATCGTGTGTAGTGTGTGTCGTGTATGAAAAGTAAACAAAAGATTTTTTAAGTAAGTATTTTTCTAGAACAATTTTTTTATTATCTCTCTGGAACAGAGCAGAGGGTTTTGCTAATACCAATACTGTTGAGTAACAGGTGCAGTTTATTGCGATTATTTTTTTAAAAAGCAAAACCAAATATTGACGACAAACAGTAGAGTGCGGAGGTGGTGAAAATGGCTCCAAAATTGCGAACCAAATAGTAATATCCGTAGTAATCAGTGGAGTTTTTAGAAATTGATATCTCTTTTTGGTTAGTCAATCTGTCCAAATTGTTAAATTAAATTTTGAACAAATAACAAAAAGTAGCAGAATAACGTCGACTTAACATATTATTATTACAATCTACAAGAATTTAACACAGGTCGAAATCTGGGATTACCGTTAAGCAAATATAATATCAGGTTTTTTCCTCTCCTTCAATTCTATTAACTTTGTTGTTGCCAAAATGTATATGCTAGGCGAGTACAGTAAATCGAATTCATAAAAAGGTTTATGGAAAGAAATAGAACAAATTCTGCTTTGCTTTTATAAATAAAGATATCGTCGCGTCGCATCGTTTCGTATAAGTTTTAGCGGTGTAATATAAAAAAAAATATAATTTTATTTGCTGGAGCATGTAGGTGCGCTTATTATATCGCTGTGTATTATAAAACGTATTTTTGCAAACAAAATGTGTAGCTATTGGTTGTTGTATGGTTGGTTTTATCCATCCCGCATATAATACGAATGAAAGAAAAAAAAGTAGTTCAGTTCTGTTCAGATCAATGAGTTTCATGTACGTGTAGCAAACTAGCAGACCAGCATCATCATCATCATCCGCAGAACAATTTGTCCATAGAGAAGTTCGGGAAAATAGATAACTTTTTGCCTGAAGGCCGGGCCACCATCACTCCTTCCTAACTACTATGAGAATCAGAAGTAGCAGAAGAGTCTATCCAACCAACTATCCTCCTAAGTTTCCGAATTTTTTCTCCTTCTTTGTGTGTGTTGTTGTGTGTGAATAGAAAACAACAAAAAAAGAGAAATATAGATATAGAGAAAGAGAGCAACAGCAGAAGGAGTAGTATGGAAAACGAGGAAGCTTGAAACCATAAAAAATGATAAACAGCCTGTTGAGAATCATATAAGGGCTGGCTAACCAACAATAAAAATGAAGTAACAAGGAGGAAAAAGTAACGCAGCAGTAGTAAACAGCAACGGATGGTTCGGTTTGTTTCTGTTGACGTTGCGAGTTGCGTTTTGAGTTTTGCGACCTTCTTCCAAACCTCCCTAACAAAAATAGATAGAAAGAGAGAGAGACCATGACTAAAAATTTAAGTGTGCCTCCATCCATAATTCCAGGGCGTAGAGAAACATTCTCTTCCAATTCCACTCGTACAATAGCAAGTAGCATTTAACCTCCTGAGAAGAGTTAACAAGAACACCACACGAATTACTGCCACAACGCCAGGCCACGCCAATGCCACTACCATCACCACCACCAGCAGCAATTTTTATAGTAAATAAATAGTCTCATGTCGAATGTCATTTTTACTACCACACCACACTACCACCACCACCAGGCCAAAAAGGAAAGGGGTTTTATACTGGAACTCGGTTGAACATTCGCAATTTCGCATGATATGTATGGAAAGTAATAATAAATACATATTGGCATATACATTATTAAGTAGTAAAGAAAAACCGCGGGCTTGTTTCACCGCAACACCAAAAACCGCTTATCAAATTGAAATGGGGACTTCAAAAAGTTTATAACCGATGATATAGTCTACAGTTTGCCATATAAACCCACGCAGTAGAAGTTAGGACATGGCCTTCATAATCTTTTTTTTATATTTTAAGTTTTATGTTTCTAAAATCATTAAAACGGAAGTTAGAAAACTAAAAAAGTTTCATCATCTTCTCTTCTTACTTATCCCGTTTCTCTTTGAAATAAAATGACCAACAACTTTTTAATTCCAGCACTCATCTTATTTCATCTCCTTCCCAACTGAACTCAACTTCTTTTTCCAAGAAAAAATTAAGTATCAGTTTCAAGTAAAAAGACTAATTTCAGATTTTGATAACGTACAGTAATTCCAGAAGCAGACCTTCAAAAGAAAAGATTAACAAGAAATAAAAGAGAAAGACACTATTAAAGGAACTTCAACTTCAAAAGAAACACAAAAGGACACGATACACGATACAATTACTAATCTAGTTTCATAGAAAAAGAGAAAAGTTGAATTATTTTTTTCCATTTCCAGCTTTGTCTCGTCATCGTCACTTTTTTTATCCATGGCACTGCATAAGGGCATTGCTTTTGCTTATTATGAGGATGTCCGTTTGTTGTGTACGCTACGAGCATAAAATAGACCGGCTAATTTACAGGAAGTAAGAGAAACGAGTCCATCAGCTACTTTTCTTCGGAACTACATAATATTATATCACAAGAAAAACAAGAGACAAAGCTAAAGCAGATTTATTTATCTCTAGCAAAAAAACTTCTCAATCTATCCAAGTTAAAGCTGTGCTGTAGCACATGCTCCGTTGTATAAAATCCGCTGCTGCTGCTGTTCTGCGTGCGCTGGCTCATGGCTCCTAATTTCCTCCGTTAAAGAGCCATTTTTTTCTTTGCTAGAGACGAGAAGACAGACATTGCCTTGTCACTTTATAGAAGTGTATAATTTTGTATATCAGCATATATTTGTGATGCTCTCTCTCTCTTTCTCTCTAGGACCTAAAAAAGTTGACTCACCATCACCAAGTGCCGGGTTCCCTTCCCCTTATGTAATAATGTCTCTACATATGAGGGAGACTAACAGTGGCAGCAGCAGAGGAGTAGAAACAACAACAAAAAAACTTCCACCAGTTTTTTTGGCATCACATCACTACTAATAATAATGACACTGCTACTCAATGTAAGCAATGTAGTAGTAGTAGTAGTATTAGGGACGCTTTCCAACGAACGACCACCACCTCTATTGCAAAGACAAACGAGGAGACAAATTAGATAAAGCCATCCTCTCTCTCTCTCTCTCTCCCTCTTTTACTTCTTTCTTCTCTCTCATATGTACGTGTGTAGATAGACAAAAGCCAGCAAAGTAAAGATGTTGTTGGAGTGAGAAAAACTTTTTCTGAGAAATTGCATTTGTCAAATAGAAATGAGATTGAGTTCAAGTTTTTTTCTTTCTCTCTCTCTCTCCCTCTCTTCGTCTTCAACTTTCTTTTGCTGGCTGGGGTTTTTTATCCTTTTCCCTTATATTCTTTTTGCCATGTCGCTCTCTTCTTCTTTTACTTCTTTTTGCTTTCCTTCCTCTACAGTTTCCAACCGTCCGTTTCGTTACTTCCTGTTACTACTTATAAGGTTGCTCAAGCTACACAGAATGCTATGAAATGTTGCTTGGCGCGTTAAAATAGGAAAGTACATAATACTCTATGTCTTATTCTACTGCAGCAGGTTTTTTTCACTTTCCCCCATCCCATCCAACAAATTCAAATGCATATACATATACTTATGTGGAAACAAAGAAGAATGGCTTATTCCTTACTTCACTGCAGACTCTCTCTCGTCGTCGTTCTCCATATCAAGCATAAAAAAGGAATTTAGTGCCCTGTGACATGTCCCTTCACACATTTGAAAGAAAGAGCTAGGCTTGGCTTGGCTTGAGCTACGACTAAAATGGCACAGGCAGCAAAGACATCCGATCCCATAATACTTATATGCATGTAGATTAACCTTTCTCACAATCAGATGAGCCCCTGCACCATCGCACACTCATTTTATGGATAGGAATTCTTATTCTTCAACCTATCCTTATCCACCACCACGTCTACCACTGCCAGTGCCAGTGCCAGCAGTGTGAAGGAAATGTGTGAAGTAAATGAGACAGCATGACGAAGGACTTTCTCTTTCTTTTCGCTATGTATATAATTCTCTCTCTCTCTCTCATGTGAGCAAACATGCAAGGTCCAAAATACGCAACTCAATATAAGTACTTTACTTACACACTTATATACACACACAGAAACCAGTAAAAAGAAGTGAGAAAAAAGCTTTTCACTTCTTCTTCATTCTTTTTTCTCTTAGTTTTTTTAATGTCTCGCGGACCAACCGACACCAAGCAACGCAACGACACTCTGCTGTCGCTTTCTATAAAGATCTACTTTTCTTCTTAGGTAGGTACGTAGGTACGTACGTACACGTATTGTTAAATAGGATCTCTCTTCCGTCTACCGTAGAAAAGAAAATGAAAAAAACTGTTTTCTTTCCATACACATTTCTTCAGTGTAACATAACATATCTTATTTGCTTGCTTCTTCCTATTAGTCTCGCCTTCTTTCCTGGAAAAAAGAAGAAGAAGAAAGATTTCCTGACACGTTTACGTTTCCCTCTGTTATTCTATCCAACTCTTTCATTTACTGTGTAGACTCATTCATTGTCAAGTTCTGTCGTATTGCAAAAAATTACGAATGTAGTCAAATATTGTATAACACTTCGTTCTCTCAATTCGTTTCGTTCTTCTACCTTGCAGATGCTGATGATGTGATGTGATGTGAACTGAAGAAACTTGTTAGTTTTTCTTTCTCTTGATCATGTTGAGGATGATAATAATACATCCTCAAACTAAACTCAAACCTTCCCTTTATTATCCACATTTCCTTTAAGCTATTGTGTGCTGCTAGAGTGAATAGCCAAACACACACACACATATACCCACACCCTTTCTCTAACTACGCCGGAGAAAAAGAATCTTGATGGGATCGGCAACTTTTTCATTGCACACGGTATTGAACCGAGGAATAAAGAAGAAGGAACAGGAGAAATGCCTTTGTTGAATTACTGATATGTGTGCACATTTAAAAGAGTAAAGCAAACGAAACGAAGTTAAAAGATTCTTCTTCTTTCAATGCAAAAAAACTAACTCTTTCAAATCAGTAAACGTAATTTACTGCTACTTCCACTGGAACTTTTTTCGGTAAAGAGAAGAAAAGAAAAGTAGTTCGAACGAACGAATATATTTTTTGGCTTGGGAGAGGAGAAAAAAGAAAAGTGAGAAGTTGCTTTTTTTCTGAAAAAAAAATGTTTTAAAAAAGAAGAAAATGGTTGGTGGTGGTCCCCAGAGTGATTCTCTATTTTCTGTATTCTCCTTCCTCCTTCTCCTCCTCCCTCTACACTTTTTAGTAATAATTTTGACGCTCAAAAATCATACATAATCAACCCAAGCCAAGAGTTTGGAATATGTAAAAGAGAATAAAAAGTTTTTTTAGTTGCTAAACCATCATCATGATAAGATGATGAAATGATGTAAGAAGACGGAAGAGGGATACACCAAAGCAAATAAAGCCCACTTCAATTCAGGAAGCAAGTTTTTTTTTATTATTATATTTTCTGTACTCTTACAACACTTGATGCAAATTGACATACCTGTCGAAGATATTTAATGCTTAAAATATAGCGTAGCTGTAGTAATAAAAACGAAAACGAGTCAAAATACATGAAAGTGAGGTACAAAAAGGAAGTATGGATAGCACGCGCTCAAACACAAATAACAAATTTTTAATGCTCTTGGGAAATACATCATGCACGATGAAATGTTGACTTAAGAAACGAGCCAGAAGCTAAAAGAAAAAAAGTAAAAGAAGAAGAAGAAGGAGGAGAAGATAATTCGATGGATGATGGTATAAAAAGTTTGTCGTTTTCTTCTTAACAAGAAGAATGAATGATTGTGTATTTTTCAGATAGAAGGAAAAGAAAAGCAAAAGAGAAGTAAAAAGACCGTCATTTTCTTCATCGCTTACAAATAGACGATGCTGATGTTGATGATGATGCGTTGTTTTCCTATGACAAGAAAAACTCTAACTTTCACAGGGATAACGTGTCGCTTGTCACTAACTCCTTCCTTTCCTTCACATGACATCATCACAGGAGCAGCAGTGGATAGCAGGTACTATCATCGTATTGTAACTTTCATCATCTTCATCATCATCAACATCATTTTTCGTCTTTTTTTCTTGTAGTTCAACACAATTTTTTTCCTTGTTGGAAATTTTGTAAATGGGAAAGTAAACGCAAACTGCTTTGTTTGAACTACGCGGTAGAAGAAACATTAAACTCAATCGAACCAAAAGGGATTCTTTTTAGTTCTTACTAAAACCAAAGTTGTCTACTTTTTTATGAAGTAATTTTGAAACTGGTCTTTTTTTATTTTGATTCGTTGCGTAAATCTTCCTTGTTTAAATGCTGAAATAGATTTCATGGACGACTATAAAAAGTTTTTGTAACACGGGAGAATATACTGAATATTAGGAACAGTTTTCCCATATAATTCCTTCCGTATATAAATATCAGATTAAGATGAAGTGACAAAAACGATGAAACATATAATGTGTTGGATAGTCTGATGAGGAAGAAGGAAAAAAGAAAGTTCATCATCACAAAAATATTCTTGCTTACATGGCCCTTTTCTATTTTTACTCACCCAACTCAAAGAAAAATATAAAAAGGTAGAGAAAGAGAGAAGAAAGGAAAAAAACTTTTCTTCACTGATTCTCTTCTTCTTCTTCTTTTTCGTCTCTTTTTCTCTTCTCTGGTTTAATTCATTAGAGTGAAAAGGCTATTCCTAACACGTAGCCAGTTCCTTTTTTCCTTTTTTGTGTGTTGGTAAATTTTAGTGTAAGTGTAATGCAAGAAGAAGAAAAAGGTAGGGATCGCGTTGCGTAGGTAGTAAGTAGTAAGACAAAAGTGAGGATGAGAAAGGAATAAGAAAAATGATGAGGAAGAAGGAAAAAAGAAAGTTCATCATCACAAAAATATTCTTGCTTTACATGGCCCTTTTCTATTTTTACTCACCCAACTCAAAGAAAAATATAAAAAGGTAGAGAAAGAGAGAAGAAAGGAAAAAAACTTTTCTTCACTGATTCTCTTCTTCTTTTTCGTCTCTTTTTCTCTTCTCTAGTTTAATTCATTAGAGTGGAAAGGCTATTCCTAACACGTAGCCAGTTCCTTTTTTTCCTTTTTCGTGTGTTGGTAAATTTTAGTGTAAGTGTAATGCAAGAAGAAGAAAAAGGTAGGGATCGCGTCGCGTAGGTAGTAAGTAGTAACACAAAAGTGAGGATGAGGAAGGAATAAGAAAAACTAAAAAAGCCAGGGGTTCTCCATAACATTATCTGAGCAGAGACTTCCACTTAAACAAAGAGAAACGAGAAACTGCTGCGCTTAAGATCAAATACGTCCTTCCAGGCGTCTTGATTAGCTCTAAGATTTTTTTTCTTTTTTCGTTATACATACAAACTCGAGAGTGGGATATACGAGTATGCGATGTGATCAAGCTCATGTATGGAGGAAAACTTCAATCCATCCATATAGTACTAGTATGCATATGAATATAACAACCATTCCTCTTTCCTGCCACTGCCATTACCACCTTTAACAACTGTCAAATAAAAAACTTTTATACACTTTTCTTTCCAGGCACTTGTAGAAAAATCATTGTTTAATCTCTCTCCGCTTGTCCCTATACGAAAGGAGAGTCGACGAGGCTTCGAGACTTTCTGAGCAGCTCTATAGCAAGTATCGTTCATCATTATCATCATCATCAACTACTGATTAATCTCTTAAACTTGTGAAAGTTTTGTGAGTTGGAAATTGAGAAAAATAGACGCTGATTTTCCAACTTGTTTGCAACAATTAGAATCCTTCTTTCCCCAATATTTATTATTGTTTAAGAAGAAAAAGAAGGGTTTTCTTGATTTAATCTTTTGTATGACATACATCCAAGTAGGTACTTACACTAAAGTAAAGTTTTGCTTTTGATGCACTGCACGCGATGCACGTTACAAAATTTAGAATGATTTTTTTTCTCTTTTTCACAATTTTGTTTTTTTTAAATTGTTTGATAACAAATTTTCGTAAAAAGTAAAATTATTATTTAAAAAGGAAAACATTTCTTTTAGTACAGTACAGCAACGAACAAATTTGTCTTCTGTCAGTAGTCAAACTAGGCTGCCTAAATCACGCTTGGCAATGAATAATTCTGAAAATTTCGTGACTGTAAACAACGACTAATTCGCTTCACTTCTTTTGAATTCGAAATGAAGGAATAAATATTGGGCAATGTTACAGGACACACACACACACAACTTCATGTTTATACTGTGTATGGGTGTTGGCCAACCAACTTCACATCTCTCGAAGTTTTTGAAAAATCTCTGAAAAAATCAGCATTAAAATTTGCAACAACAACAACAACCACATAACAACACAGAAGTCAATTCATTCTCTTCTCAATAATAATTTCTTTTTTTTCAAATATTTTTTCATTCATGCACTTTTTGTCTATAATTCTGAAAATTTCGTGACTGTAAACAACGACTAATTCGCTTCACTTCTTTTGAATTCGAAATGAAGGAATAAATATTGGGCAATGCTACAGGACACACACACACACAAGTTCATGTTTATACTTTGTATGGGTGTTGGCCAACCAGCCTCACATCTCTCGAAGTTTTTGAAAAATCTCTGAAAAAATCCGTATTAAAATTTGCAACAACTACATAACAACACAGAAGTCAATTCAATCTCTTCTCAATAATAATTTCTTTTTTTTCAAATATTTTTTCATTCATGCACTTTTTGTCAGTTAATTTGTCTGAAACTGAAAGAGGAACAGGAAAGGATAAATATCAAAGAATGAGCAAATGAGAGAAAGAGAGAACAGATTACAACAATGAAACTCATGAGCTTCATGAGCATCATGAGCAGCAGTATTACAAACAAAAGTATCAGTGAAGCTTAATCGGGTCTATGGTCTACTGTACCTTACTTTTGCTTCCTTTTTTCTCTACTTTTCATGAAAAATCGATAAAATAATCATCATAAACATGAAAAGGAAAACATGACTGATGATGATTACGATGATGATATTTTTGTGATGATTAAAAGATTTTTCCATTGCATTTTACTTTACATTTTACTTGCAATTTTTTTCTACTTACTTTTTTAAAAAAGTATCAGCAGCAGCATCAATATTTATTCATTCATTCATCTCTACTGCTATTTACCTACAGTGAACTGAACAGCAGAGGCAAAAATTGAAACAGGCCATTCACATCACGATTTTTAAATACCCATTTTTTATTAGCTTAACTCACGACAGAGTTTTTCTCGTGGAAGTTAGTTTTTTTTAAATAAAATACCTTTTTGAATAATGAGTTATCTCTCCTTCTGTTTTCTGATGGGTAAACTTAGGTACGGCGCAGAACAGTAATAAAGTTAAAAGGAGTCACTGCTGCTGCTGCTGCTGAGATAAAACTTGCTTCTGATTTTGAATTTTGAACCAACCTGAGTTAAAGTTGATGAGAGGTCCTTATTAAAAACGTTTATGGCTAAAATCCATAGTTTTTTTATGTGAAAATTATTTTTTTATGTTACTGCTGCTGCTGATACATGGTATTGGTATGTACCTAACAAGCAAAAAATTGCATCGCATCGCGGTATGTTGCTTTGCGTTTATTTTTGTCAATATATCACAAAATTTCGTTAAAAAGTTTGCTAATTCCTTCGTAGTAAGTTTGTTGCTGCTGTGCTCATCGAAAAATATTATGCAGGGCAACAATTAACCTGCTCCAAATAGTCTAATGCCAACAACAAACACCCCATTTAATAACCAGAATTAAAACTTTTAGAAGATTTATTTTACCACCTTTCTTACTCTCTCTTAATCTCTTCTGAGTTTTTTTTCATTAATCACAAACAAACACTTTTCTTTAACAATTCGACCTCTTCTTGCTTTATTAATGCTTCTTCGTTCATTATTGTAAAATCTCCCGTCACCATCCTTCTCATCCATATCGTCATCATTTTCGCCGTAAGATTAAAACGAGGATTAGCATAAAATAGATATTATCGTGGTGGTGTTTGGCACATATTTTTAATTTACGAATATATCGGTACACACATAGAGATTAGTTTGGCACACATTATTCCTCTCTCTCTGCACTTATGCTTTATGGGAAAGAGGGTGCCGCCGCCGCCACCAACACCAACCATCATACCAGCATGAGTATAAAAATGATCACCGCAAAGTTGCATTTATAATGCTGCCGGCTACGAAAAAAAAATTTGCAAATCTTTACTTTGCATTATTTTTTCGAAGTATGAGGTGAAGTGAAGCACGTTGGCATTTTATTATAAAAAATTTATATAATAATTTTTAACGAAAACCCATTAGCATGAGAACCAGGTTTAATAGATCTCTGCTTTTGAAGAATAAAAACCCAAACGAACCTATGCTTTAACTTTCTGCTTTTGCTTAATATTAATCTTACGGGATTTGTGCAATTGCATCATTTTTGCAGTACCTCCACCGCAGCTAGTGAAGCGTACATGCATAGTTGTTACAAGACGACTTCAGAGAATGAATTATATTTCCACCTATCCCGAAAAACAGTATCTGTACTATCACAAACTTTGAGAGAGAGAGAGAGAGAGAGAGAGAAAAGAAAATTCACCTTTGCAGCATGAGAGTGTCAGTGAACAAAAGAGCATTGTTTAACTGTGCCAGTATGATTCATGACCGAAGAGGATAACCCCTTTTAGTACTTTGTTGTTGATCTCTGAACGCTGCTGCTGCTGTTGCTGCTGAACAATACTCTCCACACCGCCGCTAGTACATGTGAAATGTGGAGTGGTGTGAGGTAAACAGACAAATACACTCCCATTTAGTAGGTAGGTACACGCATAATATGAAACGATGATGATGATGATGATGATGTTGATGACGATGAAGGAGAAATTGATCACATCATCATGATCATCATATGTTTAGTGGAGAGTGGAGTTGAGTGGAGGGAAACGATATGATATTATGATATGATAAAGATAAACGGTGACCACCCTCAAATAAAGGTAGAATTTCATTCATTTCATTCACTCATTCATAAAAAATAAGTATCACATGGAGAGTCAAAGTCAGAGCCAGATATCCACTGTTAAAAAAGTTACTTACTTACATTTGCAATCTGTCAACTTGAGTGAGTATTTAGGTATGTCCACTACTTTCAGCATCGCACCCGCTTCTCTCCCTCTCCCTCTGCCAAATATTATATTTTTTTTGCAAAAACTACTTTGCTTTCATGAGATCTCCCTCTCTCTCTCTTTTTAGTAGGTACCCCAGCTGAGCCGCACTCAAATAAATTATTCATTTTTTGGACAAGTCTGTTTTTATGCAAAAAGAAAATAAATTCTTCTCTCAATAAATATCCTCCTCACATTACTTACTAGAAGAAA